>FLSR01004869.1:15438943-15464341 GCA_900092035.1 Leuciscus waleckii | reverse complement strand
ATCTCTCTCCGTAAGGCTGCACTCGCTACTGGTTATTCTGGGATTCTGGATGAGTGAGATTGGCCTGTTTTGTTATTGCCGGAGTTTCTGAAGCTCCTGTAAAGACTCCGCCCTCTTCTGAACAGAGGCGGAGCTAAAGCTCATTTGCATTTAAAGAGACACACACTAAAACGGCACATTATATCTTGTGAAAAGGGGCATAATATGTCACCTTTAAAGGGTCAGTTAAGAGGTAAAGGAAGCTCAACAGTGTCATTTTACATGGAAGGACAGAAATTAATAGGGATGCACCGATATGAATATTTTGGCCGATACCGATAACCGATAATTCTTTATATTTGAAAGCCGATACCTGATATATTGGCCAATAGTCTAAATCCAAATTTTTATGTCATTTTTGAGAGCCTGATTACAAAAACAAAAGGTTCACCATTAAAATCCATGTCCCAAACACACAATAATAATGCTCTTATTATAATTTTATGTAGCCGATATGACTTTACTGTTGCGGGAACTGTATCTTTACATTTTTAAAGTGATTCCAATCATATTTCAAGCATTTCCAAACCATCATGTTGAACAGTGCGAATCTGAAGAGTCTCAGCTGGAGGAAATAATATATTATTTATCGGCTTTAATATATCGGCCAAATTTTCTTATTAGACCGATTACAATAACATTAAAGATGAACCGATATCAGCCGATACCGATATGGTGGCCGATATATCATGCATCCCTAGAAATTAATTACAGCTGCAATTACATGCAGGTATATATTTTTATTTTTTTTAAATAGAAGTACAATGTATGTACACAATAAGTGCACATTATTAAATCAAATAATTCATTAAAATGTTAGTACATGTAGTTAAAGACACCTAATATAAACTGGGACCATTATTTCTAAACCTATCGATTAAAACATGTACATAATCACATGATCAGTTCATCAAATTACTGACAACTAATCATATATGTAAATGTTTGCAGATAAATCACCCAAACGAAGATAATTCAAAAACTGTACAGCTAACACAAATATGTTTCTGCTAACGTTCCCATTAAGTTATGAAAACAATATTTCTGAACATTCAAAACGTCCATTTTTTTAAAATGTTTTAAACTTGTTTTGTCTTGATTATGTGAACGTTAATCAATGTATCATTATTCAAACATTATGCGTACTATAGAATGTCCTCTGAACATTTAAAAACGTTACAACGTCCAACTGAATGTTTCAGGTAAAAATATTCCATGAATGATGTATGATTGTGCAAATGAGAACATTATTAAAGACCAGATAACTTTGAACGAATGTTTCTGGAAGAACGTTTGCTCATAACTTTGATAAAACCTTGACAGAACGTTCTCTGTTTGCTGGGGTATAATAGTTGATTACTACAGTGAGTACATGCAACATATATAAGATTACTGTAAAAAAAAAAGTGTTACCAAATTATATTTTTCAATTTTTAAGTCAATATGCAAAAGTGTTTGCAACCTATTTTCCTTCTGTAATGTGACGGAAAACAAGGGGAAAATGACTTAATTTTATGCATCAAGAATCAATCGGACAGTGAAAATCCCTCTCTGTATGACAGGTGCACAAGTTATTACATTTCAATGAATTATTACAAAGACAGACACGGTTTCATCTTTAGAATATTGTGCGCTGATGAATCGTTCACAATAAGACCAGAAACGTCAATTTCAATTTCAATTAGACTTTAACGTAATGTCTATTGTTTAAAGGTGCAGTGTGTGATTTTTAGCGACATCTAGTGGTGAGGTTGCGAATTGCAACCAACAGAAGTTACGTGGCCGACAGGAAGTGATGTCGTCGTCTGAGACAGCAGAGAGTAGCCAGTTTGCCAATGAGGTTTCTTTACAAAGATAAATGAAGAAATTAGGTTTACTTAATTATTCAGTAAAACGATATGTTATTGCGAATATTATTGTTACTTGTTCATCATTGTGTCAGTGTTTTATTCCTGCTTTAGCTAGATTCTTTGCATGAAGAACAACATAGTGACGAAACGCGTTTGTCCGTTTAGGGCCACAGTAGAAACATGACGATGTAAGCGGACCCCGGGGTGTGTGTAGAGAGAAATGACTCATTCTAAGGCAATACAAACATAACGGTTCATTATGTAAGGTCTTAATACACCACTGAAAACATAGTTATGTACATGATATTGCATTTCTGTCTACAGATCCTCCTAAATACTACACAATGCACCTTTAAAATGTCTCCAGTAAGACAACAAAAACCTTCAGATTCCAATTCTGCTTTCTGAACCAGCAAATGCCCCCATTGTGTGCCTTAGCATGTCCTGGGGAGTGAGCGCTCCACAGGTGAAAGGTGAGCAGACACCAGCTGGAACACGCACACAGCACGGAAGAATCCTGCTTTTCTGCCTCGATTCACTCACCGCAGTAAACTTCCTTCCGTGACTCAGCGAGAAAGAAAAATATACACTTAAACCAGCATTCAAATGCAGATGACTCCTGACTTCATTGTGGTTTTAAACACAGTACCTGCTCCATTTAAAAAGAAACTTCCTGCTAGGCTGAGCAAAACAAACCCCCAAAAATTTGACCTGAAACGCATAATGAAAACACCCAACATGTTTGCTAAAAGTGAGTCACGGCCCATAAAAGGTTTAATATTTTATTTATTTATTTATTTATCTATTTTAGCATAATACAATTCTTTTGTAAGAATAATCATTCAGTTGGTATTCTTGTACGATAAGTACAGCATGCTCAGACAGTTTTGCATTTTTAGAGATAATTTTGGGAAAACATTTTTTTTTCAATGTTTTGCTAATGTATATATTACTTCTTATAAAGATCCCCCATATGAAATCCATGAGCTTTTTATTTAATACATTTTTTATTCATTTGCTCATTTTAGGGGAAAAACTGCGGAATTGACATTTATGTAAATAAGTTATCTTTTATACGTCACCAGGTGAAATCGGTGAGCTTTTTGTGTTGAATTTAGTGGAATTAGGGAAATTTGCCAATTGATTAGATAGAGCTGGGTGTCATCAGCATTACAACAAAAATGTATACAGAATTTAATGAAAATGTGAGCTAAAGGCAAAAGATAAATAATAAACAGAAGCGGGCCCAAAGCTGAACCCTGAGGAATGCCACTAGTAATCTGAGAGCTCCACGATCTGAAACCTTTAAATTTGAACGTACCATGTCTGACCAAATAAATAGGATCTGAACCAGACAAAGGAAATACCATGGAAATCAGTCTCTCTAATAAAACATTATGTGAAACGCTGTCAAAAGCTGCGCTTAAATAAAAAAGAATGAGCATTGATAAAAGTCCAGAATCCGCAGCCATCAACAAATAATTCACAACTTTAACAAGTGCTGTGAAATAACAAGTTATTCTGTTATTTCTAATTTAGAAAGAAAGGGTAAATTACAAATAGGTTATTATGATCCGTAACAAGTTTCTTTAGTATATGTATTTATATATGTCTGTGTGTGTGTATGTGTGAGTGACAGGTGTTTTGTGTGGGCCTGCTTATGTTTAAAAACCCTTACATACTGAGTTAAACATGAGTAACATGAAATCCCAAACGTATCGACTTCTGAATCAAAGCCAGACTGGATCATAACATGTCAGAGATCACATGACTGTAGACTGTGTCTGCTCGTGATTTCATCACCTATAATCTCAAACATCATATAATGACAGAATTGTGGTGGAATATACATCTGAAACCAAACCAGGGGGCTTTTATAACCATTAGCAGGTCTGAGGTTTCGCTTTGAAAGCGACGTCTCCAAATCACAAAGTCTTAGCTACTTTGTGATTTCACACATCTGTAATGTATCGAGTGTGTTATGGATCTGCACGGGTTGTTTTGTATTCTAAAAGGTGTTTTGGTTCGTTCCCAAGAGAGCCGCGTGCGTCTGTGTTCTTGTGTTGTGGATTCTCCACACGAGCTGAATTAATCGACTCTGACAGCAACTAAATACAGTTTTTTGTAGCTTCTGGCTACAGCCTTTTGAGCTCAAAGCTTTCCGTCGGCAACGCCTTCCTCCTCCGGTTCATCTCTTAATCCACACCCACTCGATTCATCTGGTTTTTCACCCATGGACTTTTTGTTTTGATTCGCCGTAAAGTAACTTTGTTCTTCCGTAACTCCAGGGCTCTTCATCCAGGGTTTTCCTATTCTCCCACCATCCACGGAAGTGCAATCCCTCCGATTAAAGATACAACAACTGGCTCGATTATAGCTCTCTTGAACCCTAGTTTTGGGTCGCAACCTTTTTGTGACCCATTTTTTCACTTAATTAAGGTCACAGTGAGTGTAGGTGTAGGTGTGTTTGATTAGGATTGGGATCACTCTAAAATCTAATTGCTATACTATATTTGTTTCACTAATTCAAATTTTTTAAGGCTTTTTTCTTCATTTTGATATTTATTTTTCATGGAATCAGTTGCACCACCCTGACATTTCTTTGACTTTATGCCCCAAAGAAAATATCCAGATTGATTAGAGTTCTTACCAAAATTGTTTCAGTTTCAAAATCTGCCCATAGCCTTATTAATAAATAACAATCCATTTATTTGTTAGTTTTGGAACATTAAAAACATGAATTATTAAAAATACCATCAATCCATCTCCATCCATCCATCCATCCATCCATCCATCCATCCATCCATCCATCCATCCATCCATCCATCCATCCATCCATCCATCCATCCGAAGGTGTTCTGAATGGTTTTTAGTGTGTTGCGTTGTGGTTTCTATGGTGTTTTAGGCGGTTGCTAGGTAGTTTCTTACTGTTCTCAGTCCATCAACAAGTCCCTTTAATATTCTTGCCTTTGGTTTTCATTGGGCTTTTGAAAAGCAATACTCTCTCTCGCTTCATTCGTGTCTGTAGTATAAACCAGGCTGATGGTTATACATTGTGGTTTAATACTCTGTGTTAAGGGTTTGTTAAAATCACTAACCCTCAGTATGAGCACTTTTCCTGATGTAATGATGTGGTGTGAAAGCTTCCCCAGCCGGGCAAACTCACATATTAGTGAGTTTTTGAGAGACAACTGTATTTCACAATCAAGCAGAAACAACAACACGGCATCAGTGTGGGCTCATTCTGTCCAAATGAGCAAACTCACGGGTGCTGTGTTCCTGTCGTCTGCGGGTCAGTGGAGTTTCAGCGCTCTGAGACTCACTGCCAGGTGTGTGTGCTGGTGTACACATTCACAGGCGTGTGGGAAGACACTTTTGCTGTGGAATATCTCCCACATTAGTGTTTAATGGATTAACAGTAGTCTGAAAGCTCACCTTGGTTAAACTGCACAGTCTCACACTCGTACAGTTCTTACTCATTCTCTCAAGAGACGTTTCGATGTCAGAGGATTGAATGATTGGGACAGACGTGATTTTCAAATGATTTGATTGTAGTTTTAGACACAATATTTTTATGTATATGGTCTCATTAAAATAAATACCAGAAATAAAAGTTTTAAAAAATTAAAAACATAGGCCTGCATAAATACGATAACAACATTTTAAAGATATTATATTATATTATATTATATTATATTATATTATATTATATTATATTATATTATATTATATTATATTATATTATATTATATTATATTATGGCTGGAGAGATAGATAGATAGATAGATTGGTGACGACAGGGTAGCCCATCTGCAGGGTCCAGCGGTCCATGACCTGCGTGATGTTGATGTCCTTTCCCTCCCGATGCATGGCCTGTGACACAAAATATCATATATCAAGCATTGAAGGGCATATAATGGCGAGTAGAAGGTGAAAATAGATTGTGCCTGATAGTGTCAGTTGAGTGGAAGTGAGTTGTGTTGGTGGGCTTTAGGGTTTAGGGACCACCTAATGAAACATTTATAAATTAATTCAGATTTGATGGCTTTAATGGGTTCTTATGCACATATTTGGGCTGATTCAGGTTTTCTTTGTCTGGCAAAACTAAAATGGATGTAAATAAAAACCCATCCAGGACTTTTAATTAAAAACTCTTAGTGAATAGAAAGGTGATTAAAATTCACTGTTCTTTTACACCGCACACGGAGGAACATTACAAGGCAATTTCCAGTTATCTAACCTCTCTATACAAGAGCAACGCTTGTAAAGGAGTAAAAATAGATTTATAAGTCTGATTTCTTCAAAGGAAGCTTCTCCTCCTTTTTATAGTAGTAAAACATAAAATTGGATCTCACGGCTCATTAATGAGGAAAGCTCGTAATGTGACTAAGTTTCGTCCCTGGAGGAAATATACTGCATACACGTTTTTTACTTACTCTTTGAAAATGCTTATATAATGACTCAGAATGATGGACAACTGACAGTTTTTTGTATGAATTGTTTTCAAAAGTTCTCTGTATATATGAGGAACTTTCAAATGCTTTATGAAGTTTAATCCACTTTTCACCTTGAGCTGGTGTATCGATTTTGAAAACCGTGATAAGAAGGGTAGGTGACTGCCAAGGCCGCATTAATGCACGGGCTTACCTGGGCTGAAGCCCAGGGGCCTCCCAAGTTCAGGGGCCTCCCATATTCAGGTTTATGATGAGCTGAAAAGGTCATATTGTTTTGTAACTTGTCAGATTTTGTCGTTGTACGTCGCTAGTCTCTACTGTGAAGTCGCTTGTGGGCGTTGGTAGTGCTGTTGCTCTAATGTTATTGGTAGACTGCTCGTCTGGCCACATCTATACAAAACACCATCACAAGTGATACAACTATATTATTTTAATTTGACTAGGAATTAGGCTCAAGAAACAGTATGCTGTTGGGAGAGTGTTTTTATATTACACGGTGACGGGAGCTGAGCTCCACTGAAAGGCTTCTTTCCTATTGGTTGTCGCTCGCGAAAATCGCTTCTCATTTGCATAAAGTTGAAATTTAGTTGCTGTGTGTGTTTGTTAAATAAAGTGTCTTGTGTTTATGCTCAAGTGGTCTCAGTGATATGTTAATAACAATATTATGGTGTTTTCTGGCTCAAAGAGGAAAAACACACTGTTGTAGATCTCGAAAGAAACTAATGCATTTTGTGATGTAGATTACCTAGATATTACACTTTTTTTTAAATGAGACTATAAATCGAGGGGATGGGGGGCCTACAAAACCTCTCAGCCCCGGGGCCTAACATTAGGTTAAGGCGGCTTTGGTGACTGCAAATCATTGGACAAACCTTGAGAAACATTTATGTAAAAGAAAAAGTATTAAATTGTTCTCCATATACATCAAATATTATAAAGAGTTTGATCAAGGAAACTAGTGGTTACAACAATCCCAGAATACACTGCCAATGGAGTGGAGTGAAATAATGACTATAAATACACAGTTCACGAGTTCACACTTACAAATAATTAGATTTGATAGAGTAAAAGAGGGGATCGGCTCCAAGCTCGGAATTTGGCCCGAACCCAGAATACTCCCCCGTATCCCTGGGTGGGATAGGAACTAGCTGAGAGTAGGAGTCGAGGTGGCGGAGGGATGCAGAAAAGACTTTCGAGGAATGAAGGTGAGTCAACTATATATATACCGTATATATATATATATATATATAGGCCTCCAATCGTACTCTAATCGTAGATCATTTGAACGTGCTCCTCTGGAACTTTGTTAATAAAACATCATATTTCATTCAGAACAGAAATGCATGGACTATTTTACTTAGTGTTTGTGTGTGTTGTGTATTTTTAAGGTTATTAAAGTATCATGTTTTTAGCAACATGATAACATCAAATTCTGGTGTCAAATACTGGAATCAATCGTGAGCCAAGCCTTCCATGTGTTTTATAAGAGTGTTTATATAAGAGTATTTGTGTATCAATGTGTATAAACAAATTTTGAGGTTTCATTTCAATCCTGATGTAGCTGTCTATACTCAGTAGACAGTGAGGCACCTTGCTAGGTTTTTGGATCAGAGCGAATGTCATTGGCTCTACAGATATTTCCAATCATTTTCATTCATGGCATCCTAAAGAGGTGCAGCATTTCATACTTACTGAAACCAATCATTAATTTTGTATGAAATTGGTTGTAACCGTTGGAGAGCTACAGTGTTTCTGCAGCAGTACTGAGTCAGTGTGTTGTGGAGACCCATGGGACTGGAAGAGAAATGTGGCGACAGAAACAAAGTGCTCTGTCAGGCCTCTTGCATTCTGCAAACTTCAGCTTGACTAGATCAGTCGAGCATGTGAACTTCCCTTCTCCAGTGTAACTGGGACCCTCTTGCTTATAGCAATTGATTATGACCATTGTGAGTATTCAAATATGAGACTAACTAAGCTTGTATGAGATGACTTTAATTGATTAGTGTCTAGGATATTATATAGAAAATGTTAAATGGGTTAAATTATGCCCTTTTACTAACTCTTGATTCTTTTTAGGGTATAGCAGCATATGCTTTCATGCTTGATTGTCCAAAAAACACATTATTTTATGCATTTTATGTCAAAACAGAGTCTCTTTGACATAGTGATAACACTGTCTTCTCTAATGCAGCTCGCACCTTTTTATCACATATTCCGTGCGGATTATTTAAATTATTATTAACATTTAGACTTCACAAGGTCCATAAAAAAGCGTTGTAAACTAGTCGTTCATTGTAGTTATTGTAAAGTGAATTCTGTTAAATAAAATATCTCCCTTTCGAGTGGACTTTGAGCTTTGTAACCTTGCAGAACTTTTTTATGCTCAAACAGCAACATTACACACCAAGTAGAAAAGGTGAAAAAGCATAATAGGACCCCTTTAAGTGAAGCCGGATAACTTCTCACATCTGTCGATGACTCACAGTTTGTTTACCATGTGAATACAGAAGAAGAGGCTCTGAAGAGGCTGATGACGGCAGCTGATGTTCCTACATAATGAATCATTTTTCTGTAGGACGCTTTCAGGAAGCACTTACCTTTGCCCTGGTGGAAATAATTAAAGGAAGTGAAGGCCGGTCCGGCGATGTGTCGTGAGCTTGACAAAGGGCTTTGTGGGCGCCAAGCACTGCCAGATTATTGCAGCAAATTGGATTTCATGAATAGCTAATGAACACAACGCATATCAGTATTCATTAGATGATGGGCTGTCACGGACTGTTAATGTAGCTAAATTCGTCAGTGCCTCACAAACACGGTCACTGAGAGGAGACCAGGGTCCTGGTGACATGAATTCACCTTTAAATCCTTTCTGTTCTGAAAGAGAAAATGAAAAAGCGGGCGCCCATCAGCCGACACTTAGGAGAGTGATGTGAATGACAAAACGCTTCATATGATGCTGATAGCTGCTAAATGTCCTGCTGTTCCATTACAAACTATAATAACTTTGAGATTATGCTTGAAAGTAATCTCATTAAAGTCATGACACTTTGTAAGATGAGCACTGAGAGGACTTGCTGAGAGTCGTCTGACTTCAAAAGCACATCTTTGTGCTGATGACTTGAACCCAATGGTCAACTTCACTGTGATTATGGATGTTGGCTACAACATTTCCTGACAATGGCCAGCAGTTTCACTCGCTCTTCAGTGTCTTAAGCTTTTTTATGTCCTCGTATATTTCTTAAAAAGCTTAAATCTTACATATTAAATAGATAAGGTTTTATATTTAATCTGTATTGTTCACAACTGCACTGCACAGGTGTGTTAGCATATTAGCATTATGTAGCGTCACACCTCCAGCCTTAATTCATTTTGTTATCTTAGCAATTACATCTGAAGCTGCGTTTCATCAATTAGATTATGGATTACTTGATACCTCCATCGATGAAGGTAAATGAGGTGTATGGAAATGGCATAGAAGAAACAAAATTGCAATACAAGCACTTGTTTTGCATGTGTGTGAATATAATAAAGAAACAATCATTCAAAAAAAATGTATTCAGGTTTTATTGTGATTTATTGTAGAAGCTTTGCATTAGCATTGCAACTTAAGTTTCCTGTAACTAAACTGAAGGGATTACGGGAAATGAAGTTTGCCATTAACTAAATGGTTGCTAAATCTTCTGTGGCACTAGAAAAGATGGAGAAATTGAAGCAGCGAATCTCAGGAAACATACCTGTGAGTGTTTTTGTCAGTCATGCCAAACCCAATATACAGAATGAGTAACATACAAATCAGCAACACAATTTTACAGTTTCTTTCTGTTTCTTTCAAGACAATGCTAAAGTTATCCATATTAAAATAAACACCCTGGGTTATGAAAAAATAATGGGGGAAAATCATTAATTCATTCAGTGACTAAAAACTTAAATACTTTTACAAAGTAGTACTTTGACGATATCTGATAATCATATTCACATAACAAACTGTCAATGTATTTACATGATACCCATGTACAACTTGCTATTACCTAAATTTAGGAAACATGTTTTTTTTTAAGTGAACATTTATAAATAAGTAATGTGTAAAAAGTGAGCTTTGAAGAAAATAAACACCTCACCATAAGTCAGCAAAGTAAATACATGTACTTCAACATCAATCACAGACAAATGTGCAAAGTGGATGAATATCTGTAATGTTGTATATTACTGAAGCTAAGACACTAGTGGGTGTTCATTTCTCTGCTAAAAGACTTTAATCTGTTAAACAGAGGCAGCGCTTGTGCCAAACGCTACATTATCAGTGTGTCTGTTCTGCCCTGCAGTCTCAGTCATACAGGTGGTGGGCGACATGAAGAACGAGTCTGATCCTAGAGAGCACATTTACATTCATCTGATAAGCACATCTGGTGGGAAGCCTTTTCCCTGCTGTATGAGATTCATCGATAACTCTCGAGTGACCGTGAGCGATAAACCCGTCAACTGTAATCCTCTTCCTGTTGCTGAAGTCAAGAGCACATGCTGACATAAAATAGCATGTTCTCTGTTAATTCTGGGGTATGTGACATACAATGGAATGATTTCTAACTCCCTTTATACTGTGTTTTAAAGGGATAATTCTCTCATTTTCCACACTTCTGTGGAATACAGTCTTGTGTTATGAAGTCATAAGAGAGCTTTGTGCGATGAAAAGACCAAGTCAGATTTCCACAGTTAAATGCCAGCACTCAATACAATTAAATGCACTCAATACTATTGGCTTTGTGTATTGTGATGCACCAGGTTTGAAAGATTCAATGAGATCTTAGAGAAGAGACGGTTTAAAGTGGATAATCAAAGACTATAAATATGGATTTGGAATGACATGAGCGTAAGCAGATGATGGCAGGGTTTTTATTTTAGGATGAACTTGTCCTTTAATAGGGTAATTATTTTAGACTTTGTTTCATGAATCAGGGTTAGGCACTTGTTGAAATGTAGACAGGCAGTCATGCTGAGAGGTTTGAGCAAATTGCATTGGGATCCTAGCCTAGAAATCCAGACCCAAATCCGCAGATTAAGGGTCTGGCATTGAGTAATGAAAATCGCCGAACTCGAGGGGCGGTACCAAGCATGCATTTGAAAATCTCACTGCACGCAATTGGATAACACTACGACCAATCACTGTCGTGATTGCGCTGTCACTAGCGCTGTCGTCATCTGTTTAGCTTGCCTCTGGCCCGCCTATATCAGATTCACGATGTGATTGGTGCAGCTCGGCACCAAATTGTGCTCTCGCGAGAACGGATTTCCAGGATATTGGGATCCTGAAAGTGTGACTCAGTCCAGGTGGCCTCCATCACTCTACATGCTCTGCTGAGCTCTCAGAGAGTCTGGGATTTGAGTCTGGAGCAGAACCAGATTCATGTTACCATCCTCTCTCTCTCTCTCTCTCTCTCTCTCTCTCTCTCTCTTAAATTCAATTAAATTCAGAAAGCTTTATTGGCATGACAAAAAATACATTTTGTATTGCCAAAGCATTAAAACAACAGGAAAATATTTAGAAGCCTAACGTTCAATTCCAAGTTCAATTCTATAATGTTCAATTCCAAGTTCAGTTTGTATATATATACAAACTGAACTTGGAATTGAACATTATATACATGTGTGTAGGTGTGTTAGGCTGTGTTAGGCTGTGAGTGAGTGAGTGTGTGTTTATTGGATGTTTGCTGCTTTCTGGTCGTCCCACAGGAGGTGGCAAGATGCTACAAATTTCGCAGCTATATTGGAGCATTTGGCTTCTTCGCCAAGAATGAAACTGAGTTTTTGGGTTGGATTACAGGTGTTAAATTGGGGAAATATTTGATTAATTTGGGGGTAATAGTGGTCTCTGATGTGTTCATATTTTGGGCATTCTGTGAGGAAGTGCAGCTTGGTCTCCGTCACTCCCAGGATACTCATGTCCTCACGGGAGAGACAGGTCTGTCTGCGCCGGCCCGTCTCTATGGCCAGACTGTGCTCGCTGAGTCACTCACTGTGCTCAGGTCGTTCGCAACAGTGTAATCTCGATTTAGTGCCGAATAACATTCCAGTTTGTGTTGGTTTTTAATGGTGTTTTTCCAATGGGTGATGTACTTGTCTTGTTCTGTGTTGATAATTTGTGCAGGCCGAATGAGGAGTGTCTCCGCATGAAAGACCCGCGACTGCAGATCAACGTGCTTCTGCATTTCTCTCCGATACGGTAGGAAATGAAGTGTGGAAGATTTTAACTGTGACAAGATGATTGACAGGCCAGTTTACTGTGATAAGATGCGACAGAGAACAACCGTTAAAGACACAATTGTATGACGTGATAGTTTGTCCCAAAGCTTGTCTACTCTTCTGCTACACACTCAAAAGTATGCACTTTTTCTTCACAAAAAGAGTACATACATTAGGGCGTAGTGTAAGTAGGAGAATTGAGAGTGTCTTTCAGAAACGACTCACGGTGAATCAGGATTGATCGTAATGAGCAGAACAGCTATATTAGCTGTATATATGTGTTATATCTTTTCAAAGAATCAATTGACCTGGTTCACAAAACCAGCCTGAATGATTTGTTCACAAATTAGACTGAATAACTCCAAGCGGTACTAAAGTCAACAACTCCTTTCAGACACATTTGACTCACATTGAATCAGATCCCACTGTCCGATTCGTAGTGAGCCGATTCACAATGAGTCCAAACAGTTTTTTAGTAGTCAACATCTCTGTCTCTTTCAGACATATAGTATATGATTCATAGTAAGTCAGGATTAATTGTCTTATTCATAATGAGCCGATATTTTCAATTAATCAATTGACCTGGTTCACAAAACCAGCCTGAATTATTTGTTCACAAATCGGACTGAATCGGTGGTACCAGTACCAGTGGTACTCAACAACTCAGTCTCTTTCGGTCATATTTGTCCGATTCGTAATGAGCAGCACAGTGACATTATTAATGACTCGGATCTTTTAAAAGAATCAACTGAACTGGTTGGCAAAAAAACCAACCTAAATGATTCTTCACAAATCTGACTGAACTGGTCCAAACAGTCAACGACTCTTTTACACATATTTGACTCACAGTGAGTCAGAACTGATCGTCCGATTCATAATGAGCCGATTCGTATTGAGTAATAGTGAAATTCAATTTGTGAACGACTCATTCTTTTGAGCTGATTAATTATTCAAATCTGTTCACAGTCCAAATAAATAAAAAAACACTTACGCAGACATGTATATATATCCTCTTTCTCTCTCTCTCTCTCTCTCTGTGTTCCATGTAAGGCTGAACCAGAAGCAGAAGCTCTCTCTCTCTCTCTCTCTCTCTCTCTCTCTCTCTCTCTGTGTTCCATGTAAGGCTGAACCAGAAGCAAAACCGCTCTGGAATGCTTGCTTGCTTTCTCCCTCTCTCTCCCTCTCTCTCTCTACACATCCTCCTGACACCCATCCAGAGCTGGCCTGCTCTCCTCAACTTTACATTTGTTTTCTCCTTGTGTCCATATGATCAAGGCAGCTTTTAGGCAGTCTGGAAGTCATTGCAAACCTTTCATATCAATAATAAATGGGCAAAAATGAATTCTGTTTCATACATCATCCAAATAAACTTTAAAGTCAGGTTTAAAACCCCTCTTAAGTCAAACAAACTAATCTAGGAAGGTGCTTTTTTAATGTGGTTTACACGTGTAAATGTGTTCCACTGGTTACTATACAAAGCAAAATGTAACAAACAGGTCATAAATAGTTAGGTTTTGTCCAGATTTGGAATGAGGAATATATTTACTCACAGAAACTTGAAGCAACCCGGGTGGTATTGTGGTACAAACCAGAAGCTTGAAATTTCAGCCTAACCGTAACTAACGTGTTATTAAGGTATTAAGATGATTGACAACTCTATTATGGTAAAATATTACTCATTTTACATTAAATTATTTACAGCAGGCAAATAATCCACTATTCTTTTGCACAACATTAAATAAAAGTATTAGCCTCTGAAAATATCTCTTATGCAGTTTATCTGGAATTTCTCCTCTGCTGTTTCTCGTCACAGTCACACTAATGTAAATTTATCATCTTTTGCTCAGATTTCTAAAATCTAACCAAAGCATCCCTCATCCCACATCGTTTGTATTATGTCTGAGAGACAATGTTATTTTGTCAAGTGGCTAACGCTAACATAGCCACAGTAACAGTAATACAGCATTTTCTCATCATGCAATTTATTTATTTTTTATAATGAATTGCATGCCATTTAGCAACTTTTATTAATATGTATTCTAATATCGATCTAGCTTACTACAGTGTGCAACAAGTGTCTCATACCTGCCCAGAGCAAACACACAGAGTAACAGCGCTCCGTTACCCCACAATTTTAATTCATCAGATAAAGTGCCTGTATGAGTAATAATTCAGCATACACGGCTATTTCATTAAAATAATGTTAATTTATGATATCAAACATAATTGTAACACATATAAACAAAAAATACATAAATGTCCAGGCCTGGTCCTCTCTCGTCCCTCACTGTCGTCGCTCCTCCCTGAGAGATACGAGACCGGTGCGTCGCGCAGGTTTCGCTCATTATCAATCACAGCCCTCGGCCTGCTCGGCACAGTGAACATTAGATGTAACTTTAATTGTAAGAAAAACAAACAAAACGAAAGGAGTGGCAGTGGCCGACTGTGGCATTCAAGCACAATAAAAACAGACTGACTGTGTAGGTGAATAGTCAAGACAACACCACCCAAGATTCCACACTCATTTATGGCGTCATCAAGCTAAGCCTTTGTTTTGAAGAAGTGACCTCTTGTGACGAAAATTACATATTGTGCCTTTAAGTTATTTTTTTGGAAAAGGCTTGGGAGATAGGCTGGTTAGGCTTTTTTGGATAGGCTTGGGAGATATCATTTGGAAGCACCGCATTAGTTTTCACTGTTATGCTGATGATACTCAGCTCTATATTTCTTCACGCCCAGACGAAACTTACCAGTTCACAAAATTAACGGAATGCATAGCTGATACAAAAAATTGGATGACTAGTAATTTCCTACTACTTAATTCTGAAAAAAATTAGATTCTAATTATTGGACAAAAAAACGTCCTCAAGTTATAATCCAGAATACTGTCTAACACTTGATGGCTGCTCTGTCAAGTCCTCGTCGTCGGTTAGGAACCTGGATGTGCTCTTTGATTCCCTACTTTCTAGGGAAATCACAACAAAACAGTTAATGAGAGGATGACAGGAAATTACTATAATCCAATGAAGCACACTTGTTGCCTCAAGAACACCTTGAGTAACTTGTTCCAAAGCTGGAAAAATGGAACAATGTTCTAGAATTGGATGAGACAGTTGTTTTTGGCAAATGTTTTGGGAGAAAGAAAAAGATTACATACCAACACCAGAACATCGTACCTCTACAAAGCATGAAGGAGGCGGCTGCTCATTACACGAGAACCAATGAGTTCTGCGTGGCATTAGGAAAATCTAACATAGAATGTTTAGGTTATCTTCTATGAGAGAGAACCTGTTCCAAAACACTGGAACCCAAATACTTAACCCTAACCATAAAAATTCCAAAAATAGAAGTAAATCCATATTGTATTCAAATTACCTCCCAACCGACTGCACAGGTCTGAACTTCTGAGAGCCTCAATAAAGCAGGTTCAATCCATTCAAAAGCATTATTGTGGGTTTTGTTTAAAGTCCCCCTATTATGGTTTTTCGAACACTCCCTTTCATGCAGTGTGTGATAAAGCTGTTTGTGAATGTAGAAGTTCTACAAAGTTATAAAGTTGAAATTGCATGATAAATAAAGTTATTGTCTCCCAAATTTAATCATTTGTTCCAAAACAGCTGATTTTGTTCTCTGTTTCCAAACCATTTTTATTTTGAGAATGAAACCAAAATCAGAGTTCATCTTATAAACATTGTAAATCTAAACTTCAATTGAAAGTCAATCACATCAGCTGCGACAGATTCGAATGCTAGGGTCCATTTGCACACTTGTATTTCCGCAGCGGTGCCACAATTTGCGGAACAGTTTCTTGACCGGATCTGTGTACTCCCTGTTGGCAAGTCCCAGAAGAAGGGGCACCACAGCAATGCCCCCGACCCCAACACAGGACAGCACAATGTGGCCCGTGCGATCGCTCTTTCCTCCCCGACGAAGCAAAAACTCCATGCCTATATGAGTGTAAACAATGTAGGGCACCCAGCAGGCCAAGAAGGCGAGGGAAACGGCTGCCACACAACAAGCGTATCGCATCTCCAGTCTCCGTCTGTATCCCTTATTTGCCACGGCCCGTTGCAGACGTGGATGTCCCTCAGCTGTTCTCGGGTGATCCACAGCACACGGCACGTCATCGCAGCAATGGAGAGGATAGCGGGTGCCAGTAGGCCATACACCTCCAAATAGATGAAAGCATTAGGAAAGACACTACGGTATGTACAGCAACGCTCTCCAGACAATGCCACACAGTTAGAATGTGCCGTGCTATTGGTTTCTGGACAACAACCGTTCCGGTCATGAATGCCTTGTTGTTCCAGCCGAAGGCAGGCAACAGAGCGAACAGTAGCGGCAGCATCCACGCGGCTAGCAGAGCGAGAGCGAATCGCCGATGCAGCCAGAGTTGTCCACGCCGGAGGGGACTCACGATACTCCGATAACGCTCGTAGTGCACCAGTACAAGGTTAGAGAGGAAGGCCAGGAACAGAAAGTTAGGGAAAATGTGCACCAGCAGACAGGAGGAGAAGCTGAGCGGGCGGTTCAGGCCCATCCAGGGAATGAAGGGAAGAGCAACACCTGTGCACAGGTCGGCCACCAGCAGGCTAACGAAGAAATAGTTCTGCGAGTTGTGAAGCTGACGGCTGCAGGTGATGGCCAGGATTATGAGCAGGTTGATCAGGATTATAGCGCAGGACACGGGCAGCGTGAGGGCATAGATCAGCTGGGCCTCCACATCACTATCAGAGGTGTTTCGCATCAGCGTAGCCATTACCACAACTCTCCATGCCAGACATCCATAGTAAGACGAGTTAAATCTGTGAAGAGGAGAGTAATACATCATTGATTTAACATTGATTAACAAATCAATACATATTGTTGAACAATGAGACATTATTCCATATTACTACAAAAATTCTGTCAACATTAGAAAAAATTATCAGTTATTTTCTCCTTCCTCTGAAAGGTTTCAGTGCTGATTTTACATATTTTTCTCACTGAGAAATTATATGACAGCTATTGTTGTTGCCAGATTAGCCTTGTTTCCACTGTCGGGCACAAAAGCGAGCAGCTAGTGTGTGCCATCGCCAGTCGCGTTTCCACTGTCACTCCGGGGCCTCGCCGGGGCTTCATCAGGCCAAGGAATACCTTGGTCCAAAGTGAGCCAACAGGGGCTTGAGGAGGGGTTATGAACAGAGGACATACCCTAACCCTAGCCTAACCCATGTTTTCATATCAGGCTAACCGCTAACCTCAACATTAAAAACATTTAAAACAATTTTCAGCTCAAAACTCACTTTCATAAGAACTTAAAGCATATCTAATCATATTGTGTATTTACTTGGTTTCATGTTGAATCTGTCTCTTCCCTGTGTCTTTGTTGATACCAGACTTCTGCCTCTGCGCATGTCATAAATTACATATACTCCGGTTAACTCATAACTCCTGATTTCTGTCCATGAGCTCCCTCTGTTGCTCTGGCTAAAGGGATAATAGTAAAGTGATAGGTTAGGGTTAGTAAAGTGATACCTTCTCTGATCGCATAATTTAGTGAAAAATGTATGTAGTGTAAGCCTTTGGGGTTGTTTTGTGCATTGCTGTGATCACAAATAAATGGAAGCAGGCCTGAATTAATACATTTGTGTGTTCTCTTTTTGTGTGAAATGATGATCATTACAGTTAGATTGAGCATGTTTGATGTGCACTCCTGATGTAGGTAGTTTTCAGTCCGCTAGCTTCCCTGTGCTGGTGAAACGGTGGGATTGTGTGACGTTGTTCTGTGGAGGAGTGTGTTAGGGTATCGACAGTGGAAACACAGCTTGATTTAGGCCTCGCGGCTCGAGGTCCAAGGCTATCGGCCCTGCCGGCACGCTGTTAGCCCTGGCTCGCAGTGGCCCTCAAATACCTGTCATAAACAAAGGAGCACTTCATTCACGGCCTCACGGGACACTAACACAGCTTGTTACAGCTCCTTTTACACTGCTTAATACCTCCAGTATAGTAAGCAGCATAGCAGATCTTCTGATCGTGATAATTCCGCTTTAGCTTATTTGCACACGTTCAAAAAAGCTTGAGCTGTTAATACAAAAGGGCTACAAGTTCAATACTAGATAAGCATGATCTACCAAGTTATAGCTATTCTCTGACGTCATCGTATTCTTAAAGGTCC
Organism: Leuciscus waleckii; assembly: GCA_900092035.1. Classification (NCBI taxonomy): domain Eukaryota; kingdom Metazoa; phylum Chordata; class Actinopteri; order Cypriniformes; family Leuciscidae; genus Leuciscus; species Leuciscus waleckii. Next base: position 15,445,604 of record FLSR01004869.1, on the reverse strand, counting down.
CATGACTGGCTACTTTTTGTAGGTTGTAATATAGGACTTAGTGGTCCCTAGTACTGTATCTGAAATCTCTTTCCAAAAATTCAGCCTCGGTGCAGAATTATTTAACCAACCATACTTATTCGAACCAGAATACACAGACATTGAACTACAAGAGATGGAAGATGCTGCAACACAACCGCAGTCTGCTTCTGAAAGACAGAGAGCATTGGACAGCTGATGGTGTAAATGTAATCAGTGCCAAGCGATGCCTACTGAGGCCATCCTTAAAAATATTTTGGTTTGCCGTAACAGCCCAAAAAAAAAAAAAAAGGGGGGGGTTGGTGGGTCTACACTGAAAAAAATGCTTTCTTAGTTAGGGTTTTTGTTTTGTTTCCAGTCCAAATATCTAAAAATTCTTAAATCAAGAAGCATTTACTAGAGAAGTAAAATGACATAAGAAATTCTATTTTGTTTTAAGGTAAAAAGTAAGTACTTTAAGTATTTTTTGTTTAAAACAAGCAAAATTATCTGCCAATGGGGTAAGCAAAAAAATCTGAATAAGAATGGAAAACAAGAAAAAAAATCTGAATTCGAAAAAAAAACAAGATTTTTTTGCTTCCCCCATTGGCAGATAATTTTGCTTGTTTTAAGCCAAAATTACTTAAAGTACTTTCTTTTTACCTTAGAACAAAATAGAATTTCTTATGTCATTTTACTTCTCTAGTAAATGCTTCTTGATTTAAGAATTTTTAGATATTTGGACTGGAAACAAAACAAAAATACTAAGTAAGAAAAGCATTTTTTGCAGTGTAAAAACAGATGCTAAAATACCTTTTGCTTGAAAAGTGTCCGTGTCCAAGGTTTTTATCAGTCGTGAACGAAGAACTCCAGACCATAAATTCAACATTTCTTTATGAATGCAGAGTTTCCTGAAAAGTTATTTATAGACCAAAAGAAAAGTCATACAGAAAATGTACCTTTTGTCACTTGGCTTGAAGTGAAGAGCAGAATTCGTAGGTCCTCATCACCATATTGTCAAGTCAGGTCTTTAACACAATGTAAGAAAAGTTTGCAGGCGGGGTTAGTAAACTGCACTGTCCATTACAGGTCTGCTTCTACATAGAGCTCTGCACAGTGAGATCCTCAACAGCTGGAGAGAAACAACGTTGATTGTCAAGCGGGGAAAGTGAACAGGGGCAAGTCCAGGGGAACGTGACACCCGTACAAACCTACAATAACATCCGTTTCATCAGCATGCTGGTGTATGACAGATAAAGACAGTGTGAGATGAATAGTGGAGTGTCTAACATAGTTTGGCTGACTAGCACTCATGCTCACAACTGATGACATCTAATACCAAATGTCATTTTGTGCTGCTGTTTTAAAGCATACATGTTCAACATGCGCATGATACTTTGAGACACAGTAGTAATCTAACAGTCGTTCTGACAAAATGTGTTTCATGAACATTAGCTGTGCGCGTGCAGTTATAAGAGCTGATACAATGTAAGGAACAACCAACACTATGAGAGATGTCTAGTGTCCTGTAGCGTATGCACACTTACTTCACAAGTACTTTCATTAAAACCACCATTTCCATGACTACCTAGTTAGTGCACAAAGAGAAGCATGATATACGAGAGCAGCACTTACAGGGCCTGTCCCATTACACACACACGTGATCTCCGACCCTTGAGCGAGTGTGTGCACATGACAGGAGCACACAGCACTGGCCCAGGTCTGATACACTCTCGCTAACACAGCCTCTGAGTGCTATTTGAGGATGAGCATATCCCATCATGCATTACCCATCATCCCATCGCAACTTATCACTTAATTAGAATCATCACAATTAAATTGTGTGGCCTGTTTCAGATATTTAGAAGTTTATTTTAAAGGGCAATTTATTTAAAATAATAATGATAATAAAATAAAAAAAGAGTGTAAAACAAATTAGCATTTACACAACACAATAAGTGTGTCCCATCAGACAATCAAACGTTCTACACACACTATGGCCTTCAGGCACACTTGAACACGAGCCAAACTTACGAGCGGGTGAGAGCAAAGAGCGCAAGTCTGAGTTTTGGGACATGGAGGGGATTCAGTGGCAAACACGACCTCACAACTGGTTTAGCATCACTTGTGTTTATTCACTCATCACATTTCTTGGATCACAGCAAGTGACTCGTCGTTACAGGGGGAAAAAGAGGTTGACCACTTTAATAAATACAGCAGAATGTATGGCTAACCCAATCTGCAATGAGCTTTTACCAAGACCATCCACAGGCCAATCCTAATCTGTGTCACTGCTAATACTTCACAGCGCGGTGGGAGAAGAATGGGGAAAACTGATCCTTAACAAGCAAACAGACACGAAACAGCAGCTTTAATCTGAGCCAATGAGTAAATGTGCATTTTTAACATGATGATTATATCAAAAGTGAATTCATACAACACTGCATGGTTAAACAAATGTGGACATCTCTTTCTTATTAATGGATTTGGTTACTTCAGTCATTCTGTGAGGACTGATATTAATGCTACAACATACGGTGAGATGTCTTTGTGTTGCAGCTGTTTGTGGAGGTTTGTGACCCCGTGCACAAAGAGATATCCTTTACTGAGTGAGGAACAACATTCAAAATGTTCAACAAGACACAGGAGCAAAAGAATTTAGACACAGATGTCAGGTGAGTCGATGTTTCGGTTCATCCCAAAGGTGTTCAGTGGCGTTCAGGTCCAGTTATTCCCACTACAGTCAATAAGCTCTCTCTTTACGGCCCTTGCTTTGTCCACGGGTTCAGTCATGCTGGAGAACAAGAGGATCCTCCACTAACGCTGTAGCACACATTTCTCTAGCATGGCACTGTCTGGTATAGCATTCATATTTGGTCTCACAGAAATGACTAGAATAGTTTTTGGCTATATAGTGTACGTCCCAATTATAAAGATATAAAGAAACAGTCGGTCAGGAGCACACAGTCATGACATTAAAGACAGAATAGTAGAGCTCTGTTAAAAGTCTATAAAGTTTCTGTTTAAAGGCGATGGTGTGTCAGCGAGGAAGATCTGCAGTTCCAGCGCTCGGAGGATGGAGGACCGTCGCTCTACCGGTCCGGGTAGGGTTAGGGTCCAGGTCGGGTTAGGGTCCAGGTCAGAGGTCAGGGGTCAGGGTTCAGGTTCCCTCGCTCTACCGGTCCGGGTTAGGGGTCAGGGGTCCAGGTTGGGTTGGGTCAGGTCAGGGTTCGGGTTCCCTCGCTCTACCGGTCCAGGTTAGGGGTCAGAGGTCAGGGTTAGGTTAGGAGTCAGGACAGGGGTCAGGGTTCAGGTTCCCTCGCTCTACCGGTCCAGGTTAGGGGTCAGAGGTCCGGGTTAGGTTAGGGGTCAGGACAGGGGTCAGGGTTCAGGTTCCCTCGGTCTACAGGTCCAGGTTAGGCTGTGTTAGGGGTCAGGTCAGGGTTCGGGTTCCCTCGCTCTACCGGTCTGGTCTCTGCAGGACGAAGACTTTGGCTTTATGATCTCCTCCGGCAGTGACTGCGACTGACGCCTCTCTGTGGACACGACAGACCCAACATCACAAACCAAAAAAGAGCACAAATTAATATTTTACCCATGATGAAGGTAGAACACATCAAGGAAGCAAAGCATGTTCAGTCTTTAATTTGACTTTTATGGACAAACTTGTCAAAATTTGAAAGAATAATATTTTAAATATCTTGGATAAAAGCGTCTGCTAAATGAATGAATGTAAATCTTTATCGCAGGTCTTCTGGGTTTGAAATGACATGAAAAAATGATGATTTTAGGGTGAACTAAGCCTTTAACAGTCAGAGTAAAGTATCTGATGTAGAGAGGGGTGAAGACCGGACAGAGGAACATTACAATGTCTTTATGGACATGAACACACTGCAGCTAAACTGCAGATAATCCGGTTGTCAGTTCACCTTTTAGTGTTTAACCCCGTTCTGGTCACACACAGTTCAGTTATTAATGGGAATGACAACCGCATTCAACAACCGAATTAACTCCCAAAAAAGAGGGAAGGAAAGAAGTACGAGCCTAGACTCACTCCCGTTGCCAGATCTTGCTAGAAAACAGAAACCGTAAACAGAACAAGCCCATAATGAAGCTAAATCTTTATATTGAAAGCAGGCATAAACAAAACTGCACATTGTCAATAGAGTTTAGCTAAAACAGCAAACACAAGTCTTCGGTTGCGGTCAGTGTTAGCTAACATATTGCTTTGGTCAAAAAGAGCAGATACCAAACGCACAAGAAGCCAAAGCGTTGCTATGGTTACCACTGCGAGAATCAATTTCGGGTGTGAGTTGTTTTCCGTACACATGGAATGATAATTTAGGGAATCCAGTTGTGACTCCTAAAAACTTTACTCTGACGAAACAGGAGCTTCACCAACTATGTGAAATAAATAAAACACCCATTTCAGAATCGCCATTTGTCAGTCAAACACGGTTTTAGCTTTTTAAATCTTATGTACATTATTGCGTTACTGATAAATAAACTAATTAAAAAACATATTTACTTTATATACAAAGCAACACACTGTCACATGAGCTCTTTCTCTTATAGGCATCACTGTCACAACACACAGCACTACCAACACACAGACACAGTTCAACACACGCCCGTTCAGTTCAACACACACCCGTTCAGTTCAACACACGCTGGCATTATACAGAGTGAGAGCAGCCTCTAGAGGACAAATAAAAACTATCAATTCAATTCAATTCAGAAAGCTTTATTGGCATGACAAAACATACATTTTGTTTTGCAAAAGCATCAAAACAACATAGAAAATGATTTAGAACATTTAGTACAGAAAAATAAAATAAAAATAATAATAGTTAAATAAAATAAAAAATATATAATATTATAATATTATATATATTCATGGCTAGATATAGCATAAATAATAATTCTGATAACATAGAACAATAATAATAAAATAAATAAAGATTAATAAATAAAATAAAATAAAATGGATTATAAAACAGAAATCATGTTTAAAAAAAAATGAACTTGGAATTGAACATTATATACATGTGTGTAGGTCTGATTGGGTGTGTTAGGCTTTGAGTGAGTGTGTGTTTATTGGATGTTTGCTGCTTTCTGGTCGTCCCTCTGGAGGTGGCAAGATGCTACAAATTTTGCAGCTATATTGGAGCATTTGGTTTCTTCGCCAAAAGTTTTTGGGTTGGATTACAGGTGTTAAATTGGGGAAATATTTTATTAATTTTGGGGTAATAGTGGTCTCTGATGTGTTTATATTTTGGGCATTCTGTGAGGAAGTGCAGCTCGGTCTCCGTCACTCCCAGGATGCAGTGCGAGCAGAGTCTGTCCTCACGGGAGAGCCGTCTCTATGGCCAGACTGTGCTCGCTGAGTCTGTACATCGTCAGTGTTTTCCTGAGTTTCACATCACTCACTGTGCTCAGGTAGTTCGCAATGTACTCTCGATTTAGTGCCGAATAACATTCCAGTTTGTGTTGAGTTTGACTGATGGTAATATTATCTCTCTGTATCCTGAGGGACAGCCAGTGAACCCATCTCCTCTACATCAGGTTTCCTGTAAGGCGATGACATCTAGGTCTTGAAGTTCTTTCATAAAATTGGAATTTCTACTTTTTAGGCCAAAGACAGGAGTTTAGACCTTGAATATTCCACGTAGACAAACTGAGTGATTTCATCATTAACTTTTCAAATAATGTGTGTGGTTTGTTTGCTATTTTGAGAAAAGAGAAATTATGCAAAATTACAATAGATTAAATAAAAAAAATGAGTGATGGAAGTAAAGTTATGGTAGGAACTCAAACATCAACACTATCACTGACTGAGTTGTTTACGTCAACATGTGAGGCTGATTGCAGCACGGAGCGCTGACACTTCAGATGCGCATTTAAAACACAGACAGCGAAACAGTATGCATACAGAACACTAAAGTACATATCGCCATATCATTATAAAGTAATTCATTTGCTTGACTAGACTAAAGAACAGATGTAGGCCTATGTTTGCCGTTGAGAGGAATAACAGTAGTGGCTACCTCAAGCGGTTAAAGCAATGTGACAAAAACACACGCAAACCTGACACAAATGTTTTATGTCGCATTTGTTACCATCTATTTCCATTAGTTTATATCCAGCTGGTCACTTTTATGCATTCATCAGCCGGCAAAGTTGTATATTTAAAGCTAGTGACGTGATTGCTTTCTCAACATTGAAATGTTCATGCAGCCGACAGAAACATAAATCAGAAACGCATTCGATTTCAGTTATTTTTTTATCACTACAATACATATTGTTATTTTGATTAGATAATCATCAAGTGTTGTAAAATAGAAGTAAATAAAGTGAGAGACTATACGTGTAATATAGGTCTACATTTATGTAATTTCAATGCTCTGGCGTTGTAGATATTTAAAGTTGGCCATCTTTAAGCATGACTCTTTGGATTTAAATATGGAATGGTAACACTTTACAACAAGTTTCCATTTTTAGCATTAACTAAGGTTAATAAATGTTGTAGAAGTATTATTCACTGTTAGTTTGTTAATTTCAACATTTAGTAATACATTTTAAATTGAGTTTTAATTTTAATTTGATCTGTTATTACCTTAGTTATGTACTATGTATTACCTAAGTAGTTAATGTACTATGAATG
>FLSR01004869.1:15419300-15430454 GCA_900092035.1 Leuciscus waleckii | reverse complement strand
TAGGGATGGGCATGATTAATCGACGATCGATAATTGATCGTTAAGAATTTCGTCGATCACGTTTATTTGTTATCGATTAAACTAATGCATTTTGCGTTGCGTAGTGTGAGTCTTGAAGCAATGGAATTAATTTTAGCGCGGAGGTACCTGTGCATCCCGGCAACGTCAGTCCCCTCAGAGCGGGTGTTTTCGGCGGCTGGACTGGCTGTCACCAGGTTGCGGTCGCGTCTGATCCCAGATCATGTCAACATGCTTATCTTTCTCAACAGAAATCAGTAGACTGGTGCAGAAGTTCTATGGGAACTTCATGCGTTTTCTCAGATCGGATAGCTATCTGATTTATCAAAACGATTCCATTTACACCTGGTCACATAAATATGTGTTTGCAAAACGGATATAAATCAGATCTTGAATTGCGGCGCTATATGCATATTTAAATTGTTGCACGTCATCGAATCGAAAGCAACTGATATGAGCTGCATTTTATTGATCATCAGCGAACATTTCTAAATCAAAGACCGCAACAAGATATTGTGGTAACAGCCCTGGTAAGATCATTTCGGTTCTTTACTTTTAATGAAGATGATTGTGTGTTGATGAATGACTTTCACTTTGATTTGCGATAGTTTGCACGTTGGCTTGATGAATAGATGCTCATCTGTGGTGATGCGTGTTGAAGTAGCGTCGTCATATCTGGATATAACATGACATATAGCCTATAACACGCTCTCACACGTTTATTTCTTATCATTTTTGGGATAAGTCAAATTTACATATGTGGTTTCAACAACCAGATGCATTTACTCTTGTCCAGTTTCGTCTGGAATGCGTCTCAGATATAAAGTATAAAGTGGTTTGAGCTATCGGATTTAAATCCGTCTCGAATGCGTTTCGGAGGGCATTGATTTGGTCTTTTCACGACCGGATAGCTATCCGATCACAGAAAACGGATGAAGTGGCCATGGGTCTCTGTTTAAGAACGCCGGCTCGCAGCTGCAGGTTCCGCTGGTTTAGAGCACCGCAGGAATCTTCAAGTCTACCGAACGTCCAGTTTCACTGCCACAAGTTGATCTTCTTGTAATAAAGATCTCATCGAGGACAAACAAAATGTATTTTTGTATTTTCATTGCATTTTTAATTTACAAAAAGTTAAAGAAATAATGAATTTCAATATAAAAATATCAATGATTAATCGATAGTCGATCGTTAATTCTCCCGACGATCGACTAAGAAAATTTAATCGAATGCCCATCCCTACCAGTTGATATTTATTGCTTTTCTATTCAGACCTTTTTAAGTGTGATTTCAGTGCCCAAATACTTCTTTTATAGCTTTACGCTCTATGGACGTATCTAACCTGGTGCGATCGTTCATGTACTGGATGGTTCCTGGTGGAAGCGTCTCTGGGGTTAAAGTGTTGTTCACTGCAATGGTGATCCGACATGCAGTTCCGGTGCTCTTACGCAGAACATCACTGATGTCCGACTCAAAGGGAAGATGACCGCCCGCGTGTTCAGTCATCTTGACCCCGTTCACCCACTGCAACATTGGAAAAATCAAAGAATCTGTGTGTCAGTCCTGAGACTGTGACTAACCAATTGAGTCAAAGACAATGGGTCCTATTTTAAAGATCTAAGGCATGGTATAAAGCGGGTGCAAGTGCACTAAGGGCATGTCCGAATCCACTTTTGCTATTTTAACGACGGGAAAAATGGTCGGCGCTCCCGGCGCAAGGTCTAAAAGGGTCGTCCCTATTCTCTTAATGAGTAATGGGTGTGTTTTGGGCGTAACGTCAAATAAACCAGAGTCTCATCTCCCATTCCCTTTAAAAGCCAATTGCACTCGCGTCATGGCGGAATTTGCAAGCGGAAAGACTGAACGCTCGTGCGCGAGGTTAAAGCTGTGTGTGTGTGTTTGTGTTTGTGTGTGTGTGTGTGTGAGAGTTTAAAGCGCAAACAGATCATCTACAGGACAAGACGGATTCCACCATATCTTTATGTAAACAAATAATCTTTTACATTGTAATCCTTTTATTTGTAATATTTGGCATGTTTGAGTGCTATGTGTGTGTAATACGCAGAGTGTGTGTGTAATAAGCAGAGTTTGTGTATAATAAGCAGAATGTATGCGCGTTGTGGCGCATATTACTAATGCGCTCTTTAAATAATAATCAAAAATATTGCGCCATTGACTTTAGACCAGGTTTCAGTTGGTCAATGGCTCAGTCTATTTCAGTTCCTCAAAATAGCAACGCTCTAACAATGCGCCAGAACACACACCTGGTTCTCAGACCAGCAGCCCATGGGCGCACAGATGCATTTGCTATTTAAACAACAGGATGAGAGAATAATAACGGCGTCGGGCTGAAACTAGCAAACAAACACTTGCATCGCGTCTGGAGTATGATAGGGCCCAATGTGACACTTGCACCAGATTACAGACATGCAAGAACCTGTGACAAATGACATATCAATCTGGAAAGTGTATGCATGATAAAACACAGAGAAAAGAATCACTGAAGGGAATCTCATGCACTTACAAGCACAGAATAATAGTGTGCACTTCCAACTCTGAGCATGATCCGTGTTCCCTGATCCTGGATCCAGCGCGCAGGCACCCACAATTCCTTCTCATACCAAACCCAGCCAATGAAATCCCTGATTTTGGAGTCTTGTGTGATGTCATTGTAGCTGGACGGCACCGGCATGTCAATTACTGGACCCGTCTGGAACAAAAAAAACACCATCAAAGACATAAGCACCTAAAATCAGACTCAAACTGCAAAATATCAATGATTTCATGCTTAATATGCAACATCTTATATTGGAACAATAAGTTGGCGGACTATGTTTAGTACTTTGGCAACAGCCTCTAATAAAATCAACACTGTTTCCAGGAATATAACATTTTATTCTGATCAAAACATTTAGTACCCTTCTTAATAATCTCTCTCTCTCTATATATATATATATTAAGAATTTAAAAAAGCTAGTTTAAACTAAATTTAATAATAATTAAATAATTTGGAATATAATGAATTAAAAAAAGATTCAATTAAACATATAATAAAACATTTTAGTAACTACATAATACAGTATATACTATAGTATAAAGTAGAAAACAAACTTAATAATGTAACATAATAGAATCTAAATATTTTCAAAATAATATTTTCCATATATATTGGGGGGGGGGGGGTTTTTTTTTTTTAAAATAAATAATTTTCCTTTTAAATTTAAATTCTTGAAAATATATAGATCTGCCTTTTAAATTTTAGAAGGGGTCCCTGAAATATGATCATTTTATTAAATAAAAACAATTAAAAACAATGAAAAGTTATGATATTAAAAGAATGAATAATGCACAAATTATAAAATATTTTAAGTAAATAAATAATATGATACATACACTTCAGTACTATAGTATAGTAAGTAAAGAACTGTTAGAAGTAGTAATAATATATTAAAATAATAAAATAATATTTTACACTTTTTTTTTTTGTCTTTATTCATCAAACTTTTAGGATGGGGGTCCCTCGCATGAGTATGATGGTATTTAGCATCTAAAAGATTGAAAAACTTAGCATCTCTTTATCCAGTAAAATTTCCATATACAGTGGGGCCCAAATGTCTGAGATTTTGTTTTATTTAAAACAATGTGATAATGTATGTAATATTATAATGTAAAAGTTAAACAAAGAAAAGTTGTAATGAAATGAATAATGCACAGTTTTTATGTGAAGCTCGAGATGCTCTTTAAAACATGTCAAACTCGACTTTTCACTCAGATTATTGTGCTGATAATGTAATAGTGTATCTGTATTATTATCCAGCTGTGCTGCGTCAGAGCTCACGTGACCTCCGCTAATGGACTCTTGAACCACTCCTTCTTGAAGCCTAGGTTCCGCTCCGGAGAAAGATCCGCTCTGAATCTCCACAGGCCGCTCACATCTTTCACTTCTCTGGAGGGAGAGTCTGTGGGGAACAGCATCCCGCCCTGCAGAGACTGACACACACTGCAGACAGCGGCCAGTAACACACACTTGACCACAAGCCCCTCTCCTGTTGAGCCCATCACGCGCGCACTGTCACTTCTGTTTACACTCACTGCGTCGCTCCACTTCCGCGCGTGACGTCATTCACGCGCGACATCCGCACGGTCAGAACGTAATTTGATTTTTTAAAAATTAAAACGTAATTTTTGATATTGCTATAACATTCGTTTTTTTGTTTTCACGATTTGTCTTATATTTATATGATTTTAGTCTTTTTTTTAATATGAAATAGGACAAAAACAGTGTGTACTAAAGTACTAACACAGTTGGTTCCCGCGCTTTGATGGTTCAAATTATAACGGTCCAGTGACAGTGAACGGTCAGACATCAATTACTTCGCGCCAAAAAATTAAATTTCGAGAAGCCTGTGTAAAAGAATAATACTTTAAAATATCTTAAATAACCTCAAAAGTGCAGCTGTCATGTTGACCACGAGGGGGAGACAACATATTACTTACTTACGTTCACGGTTCACAGCGTCACACTGTCAAAGCGTTGATATATTTGCATACCTGCACGCAGAATAATAATTCCTAATGGATTCTATCATGGCTTTAGAAACCATATGCACATATAAACTAACCAGTGTGACTTAATATGACAAAGTCTCAAAGGTGAGCTGCTCATGGACCTTGCATCTGCATCATACTGTTTATTGTGGCAAACTCCAGTTAAAAAGATTAACTGGACTACTGATGAAAACTAGCCATCAGGCTAATTTGGGTACATTTACATTCATGAATGTTGATCAATGTACACTGGCCCTTTTCTAACTCACAAAATAAATAATTAAACTTCAAATAATTCGATTCGGAATATTGTTTACATTATTAAAAGCTGATTATTTTGGTGTTTTGTGTTATATGCTCTGTAGGAACCATGTGATCTCAGGTCTACAGGTGAAGATCTCTGTAAAATCAAATGCCGGTCAGAGTTTGAGGTAAGTTTATCTTAAATTTGTGTTTTTTAACTCATTTGAACGGCAAAATAGTCTGATCGGGTGAACGCAACATGGCGGCGCCCATGAGTGGGCGACCTGCATTATGTAATGCATATTGCAGGCCTAATTGTTTTGGGTAAAGCTATGGCTACTGGGAACAGTGTGCAAATGAATGTGCAAATTAGTAATGCATAGTAGGCTACATTTTATTTCATGCATACTGTGCAAAGTCTTTCTCTGAAGAGGCAAAGGAGGCAGTGCCGGATTTGGATGATAAATTAATTGATTATACAAATATTACGAAAAATGATAGCAAATAATGTCGAACGCACTTATTTTTCTATTTTAAGCTCTGTGTTCTCGATGAGCTTCTCAAGTGTCTGGTGAATGCGAGTAGCTTTTTTGATGACGTAACAAACATGTTTGGTACTGTGGTATTGTAGTTATTGTTTTGAAGCAGAGTAAAAAGTTTTTTTAAATGCATAAAGATAAGGCAAGTTTATTTACAGCGCATTTAATACAAAATGGTCATTCAAAGTGGTTTACTATTATAGCTAATAATCAAAACGGATACAAAATTAAAAGTAAAAAATAAGTAGTAGAAAATAAGAATAAAATAGAATAATACATGAATAAGATGATACGGCGCAGTTATTAGGATGCATGCAACACAGTGCTCATAAACTTGATGATACTTTGATAGTCTATGACTTGATTTTAATAAATAAAATTAGTTTAAACTCAAAAAAGTATTATATTACTGTTTTCTTATAAAAATGTGTGGTGAATGTTGCTCCACAAGCCTTTAACCTGTAAACGGTGACAGTAACAGTGGATCATAAACACCCAAATGCAGAGATGGGACTTTGTCTCCTCGTTTCAGTAGTCAAACATATTCCACTGATACAGTATAAGAACTGAGATCCAGACAGACAGACTACAGATCATGTAGTGAGAATGTTTCTAATATGCTTGTATGTATTACTGAGATGAAGACTATGATGGCACTTGAGGTCTCTTTACTGTTGTTTAATCTGGAAATTAGTGGTCTGAGGTCTCAGAACGAGTCTTTATCTCATAAGTAGACATCAGTGGTTTTATATGTTAAGATAATTAGATTCATTTCTGTAGAGCTATTTTTTGACTGGAATTGGTTTCTTCTTCCAGTTTTCAGCTATTAGGCACTTGCTGGTTCAGATATATGACAGTAGAGCGCCTTCTATGGTGATATCAGAGGAATGGCAGCGTGTCCCTCAGGCGCGAGAGACGAGACACAATCACACTGTTTTGACCTCAGTGAGGTCTTATCTTCTGTAATACTGAGTAAGCAATTAAATTCAGCCTTGTGTCATAGACAAATACAACATTCATTTCCTGTCTTGAGTGTTTTCCCAGTCGTGCTCTATAAAAACAGTCTATGGTTCTCTGGAGTCTTTCTCATTATTGCCAGGGGTCAATTTCCAACATTTTTGCCCAGTGATGTTATACCATAATAACACATTATATGATACTAGTCCTGACAATCACTCGACTCTGTTGTTTTGTTGGTTCTTTTAATCACACATTTGCAGCCATTTATCGTTTATTTCATTTAAAAGCATACTCATACCATAATAAAGATAGATAGATAGATAGATAGATAGATATATAGACAACCAGAGAGACAGAGATAGATAGATGGATAGATAGATAGATAGATAGATAGATAGATAGATGGATGGATGGATGGATGGATGGATGGATGGATAGATAGATAGATAGATAGATAGATAGATAGATGGATAGATGGATAGATGGATAGATGGATTGTTTGAAATATTGAATATGAATTATAAATTGAACATGCATTATTATTAGTCATGTCCAAAGCTCAAGAAAACATCACATGTGTTTTGGGCTCCATATAAACACCATGATTACAATTGCATTAGAGCACATTTAATTGATAGCCGTCGGGTGAAACAGGGTTAGGAAGTTCAGTCAGGAGAATGTCCCGTTATGAAGACGATATGACCATCTGAGTGCTTCAAACACTCTCACTGTTCAGTCTGTGGCCCAGTTTCTGCGTGTGGAAAAGTTTCGGCTTTTGCTGTTGTGAAGTTCTGAATATCAGGCTTTTGCATAAAAACATTCGCTTAATGGTGAAATACATGAGGTCAGTCAGCGCCGAAGGACAGGTTTCACTCTTATTTTATATTGTCATATGAGATTATACATTTGATTTGACTTCATGATAGACTGACCTTTTCATAGTCAAGAGAATTTGTTTTATTTGCATGTAAACTTTTACATTTATTCATTTGGCAAAAAAATAAAAATCCTCATCAAATCAAGCGGCATGAAATTGATTAATTTTCTTAGTTCATCTTCCTGGCTTTATTTAAGATTAAACATCAGCTATTGTCTTTGTCTGTCAGGCACAAATCAATATTGTTTTTCAAGGTTTCAATCACCCATAAAACCCCAGAAGTGACGTTTGCAATATCTACATTTACACCCGGTCTTACATGATCATTGATTTTTCCGGGTGACTTTTGAACTCCTGTCAGAGATTTTATTATCTGCTATAAAATAGGAAAACGGTTCAATTGGCCTTCAGTGTTTTGGTTATATTTTATTATCCCATAAAAAGTTTTTATTTACTTTGATAGACCTTGATTTGACTGGTCGGATGACAGATATATCGCAAACAGAAAAAATAAGAAATGTTAGAAAGAAAGAAGCATGGAGAGGTTTAGCCTCAAATTAAAATTCAATATTATTTTTTCAGGATTTGGCCTAATAGGATGTTATTGTTATAGACATAAACACATGATCAATGTGTTTTTTAAAAGTTTGCAATGTGTAACCTATTTAAACATAGGCTTGATAAATAAAGGTTTGTTGTTTTGGCCAATCATCTGCCTTTTCTGCTTTGTCCTGCTTTTCTACATTGTTAGACTTTTTTTTGTGTAAACACGTGTTTCTTATCACATCTTCCGCCTTGACGTTTATGAGACCAGGAAGAGAGATCCGTTTCCTTCAGATTTCAATACATCCTTCGAGGAAGATCCTAAAGTTCTTCTCCTTCCGTCTGTCGAGTTTGTAACACGTGTGACGACGAGCTGCTTCTTCTGGACACATTTATTGACTTAATCACTTGAAACTCCCTGACTGATCCAGTATGACTGTGTGTGTGTGTGTGTGGTGTGTTGTGTGTGTGTGGATTGACGTAATGAGGGATGCTTGCGACAGCGTTCTGTCGCTGAGATGACATAAAATCTGATATGAGGATACAGTGTGTGTAATGCTTCGTGATGTCCGTCATCAAATCTCAAACACTTGTGTGTGTCTGAGTCACAGAAAAATACAGAAGATTACGTACTCACTGTTACTGTAAACTTTATTAACTCAAACTAAACATATATCAAAATAAAAGCCACATGTTGGCTTATTTAATATGGACGGTGTTCCACAGGGGTCGGTATTGGGTCCGCTTTAATTATCTATATTTTACCTCTTGGTTATATTTTTCATCAACTTTCATTTCTATGCAGATTTTACACAGTTGTACAGTACATGTACAAAACCTAATGTTTCCCATCCCTCTCTTGAACTCACTAAATGTCTGCAGGACTATCAATTTCTTAAAGTCCCCCTGTGGTGTAAATCAAGCTTTTAATGTTGTTTGTATGTCTATGTGGTGTTTTTAATATGCTTTAAGACAAACCATGTGTAAATTCATAAGTCGACACCATTGCTGAGTATTTTCTCCTTAAAACTGCAGTGAACCAAAGACAGTCTCAAAAACACGCTTTGAAATCGCTGGTGTTTCTGACGTCACAAACTGTAACCAATCAGATCAACGTGTGATCGTCAACCAGTGGATCTCTGAGCTGAGTGAGTGAGTGGAGGCGCGGAAAATTTGCATGTTGATAGAACCGCGTATACTAAATGAGGCAAGAGTTATTTTCAAGATATTTTAAGGCATGACCAAAAAAAAATTCAAGGAAAAACGGTCACACTTTATTTTAAGGTGTCATTGTTACAGTGTAATAATAATTAACTTTACTTTTAGGCTATACTTTATTGTCAGACAAGACTGAAAATTTTCTTGCATAACAGTATCTATGTTTACAACATCCAACATCCATTCTACATCGACATACGCTTAAACCTCGCACATTATGCATTCAGTACAACACTTATGCATCTACGACACCTTCACATACTCTGATTTCTGATTAAGTGTTTTTGTTCAACGCCAAGATATCCTGGTGCACAAAAGAGTGTTTCAGCCTCACTTTGTTAAATCTGGGGACTCTATACCCTCCGCTTTGATGGTAGTAGTTCAAACTCATTATGCAGGATATGCATAGGGTTAGAAGCTATATTATTAGCCAGCCTTAGCAAATTGTTATGATAGGCTGAATCATAAAGCTTCTCAAGAGGCTGACCCACATTTTTAATTGATTAAACAACTTTGTTTTTAGCATACCAGACAAACTCTTGTACCAAATAGAGTTGCAATATTGCAGTAAACTCATTATCACAGACCTAAAGAACAACAGAAGAATCTGTTTTCTTACTCCAGACGACGAAGAAAGTAAATTCTCTGCTTTGTTTTGTTTTTTTATAGAGAGTATCAATGTGATCTTTCCAAGATAACATATCGTCTATAATCACTCCTAAATATTTATGTCTTAACCAATCAGATTTTCTCCTTGTGAATAAAAACAAGGCATTATATCAGATGCAGACCCAAATACAATCTCCTCAGTTTTACTCGTATTAATGACAACAAGAGCATTATTCTCACACCACTCAATCACTTTAGTCACACCTTGTTGATGAAACCCAGGACTGTCCAAAATCATTCAACACAGATATTAAAACAGTGTCATCAGAATACTTCAAAATATACTGATTTAACATGTCAGTTCGACAGTCGTCTGTATATAAGGTGAAAAGTATGGCAGAACTAACGCAACTAAGCATTTGTAATGATTGCAGACGACACTGTTTTATTCACTTTGACTCTCTGAACTCTATCCGTGAGAAGTGAGGTATACCACTGGATCAGATAGGGATTTACATTCAACTGTGCAAGTTTTGACACCAATCTGTCAACCTGTATTGACACATGTACTTACTATAGGGTTAGGGTAGGATTAGGGTTTGGTTGAGGGTTAGTTGCATGTAATGATGCATAATTTACTGTTATTACTATGGTAAGTACATGTAACAAAGTAACAAGACACTATAAAATAAAGTGTTACCGAAAAAACTTTTAAATATGTAATTTTGGTAATCAAAGATGAGTTTTAAGGGCTAAAATGATTGACTACAGGGGGACTTTAAAGCTTAATACTAACAAAACATCTCAGTCTGATGTGTGAATACTGACTGATGATCTACTCAACTCAAGGGAAGGAAGTAATTTGGGATTTTTTTCAGAGCATGTGTCCCATTAAGCCCCAGTGTCCCGGCATCAGTGCCAACATGCTGACGACGCGTCATTCGCTCCTTTACTCTGATCATCAGCACACTCGAGTCGGCCAGCGCTGGCACTGCAAATGTTTCAGATCATCCTATATTTCTCCTGCCCAGTTTCAAAACAGCTTTACTGATCCGCATCCCAGTGAAAGTGCGCCCAAGTGAGACTCCAGCTGGCGGCAGATTGTGTGTGTAGGCTCAGTAATGGCAGACGGAAGCGATCCCCTGAGGACAGTAGTGGCACCTGTGCTGTGCCAACGCCTGGCATCGCTTCTTTCTCAAAGGCTTTGTCCCTGGGTAATAATGGTGCCACTCTTTATTCCCGGGGACACACTTAACGACAGGCTGAAACATTCTAAGACTGAACTGAACACACTCACAGACTGTTTCCATCGACCGCAGCTGATTTTAAATTGGGCACGATCAGTCGTAAGTCTCAAATTACATTAATAATCAGCTTTACAATCGTTGAGTGTGTCCCGCTTAAAGACCCTGTGAAATCAAAAAGGGAGTTTTGTACTATACAGAACAGTTACAAAGCAGCTTCACATGCAGTAATAAACAGGAAAATTACAGAATCAATGAGGATAATCAATGATAAACTCCATTAAATATGAGACGAATATATCTATCTATCTATCTATCTATCTATCTATCTATCTATCTATCTATCTATCTATCTATC
>FLSR01004869.1:15396204-15408370 GCA_900092035.1 Leuciscus waleckii | reverse complement strand
TCTTGGGGATTCTTTGATGAATAGAAAGTTCAAAAGAACAGCATTGATTTGAAATGGAATCTTTTCTAACATTCTAAACATATTTCCTGTCACTTTTGATCAGTTTAATGCATCCATGCTGAACAAAATCATACATTTCTTTGAAAGAAATTCTATTATACGCCCCAAACTTTTGATCTCTAGTGTATATCATATGATCTGATCTCTCATTTATAGTCTCTCTATTTCCATCCGATCTGCATTTACTTCAAAAACCACCTCAGATTTAAGCAGTCACTCGTTTGATAGCATAAATAGCGCAGGACTGAAGTCTGAAGCGTATTCGAGAACTCCAGCCAAACTTCTATAGTCTCTTTGCTTCTCAGTGCAACTCTGAAAGGAATCGTCTTAAGAGCCTCTGTGGGAAGTTGACAGCGGACTCTTCCTTTTGAGATGTAAATATTTCTGCTAAGAAGGAAGACTCGTTCATTATTCGACTCTGTCGTTATGAAAATCTCTCTGGCAGTCCAACCAAAACACTCCCGACGTGTTTACTTTCCCACCTCGGATTCGTTTGTGACGGAAACACACTCCCGATGGAGCTTTGCGTGATTTGTGAAGCTCTGGATTTTGTCCTTGACTTCATGATGGATTGGTGTCACTGAGTTATTGTCAGCGTGGCGTCTCGTGTCGCCCGGTTCCTCCGGCTTTTATCCTGCTCCGAAAACACAATCCCAGCTTTTGGTCTGGGAATGTCAAGAGGCAGGTGCATTAGACAAAAGAGCAGGCGTATAATTAGCATCACTGGCCAAACCTGCTCAGTGAAACTCTGAATGTCTGCCAGACACTCTTGTGGAACAGGAAGTTGATTGGAGCCTAATCAGGGTGGGAATTATGTAATTTTGGGGCAAGGCCATTTGGCCTCCACCTTTTCTTTTTTTTTAGGGGCACCATTAGTCGACGAGAAGAGGCTTGGTAGACTAAATTTTAATCAGTCGGTTAATTGCAAAAAAGGAACAAAAACTAACTCTATCGTTAATGCTAACGTAGATAAATGTGCTCTAATATTCTGCGAACAACTGGTTTTTGGTTAGAGAGGTTAAAGAATGGTTCTAAGAACGGTTAAGACCAGTTCCAGTTATATTTCACGACACGATTACAAACTGTTCTTGGCCCGGAATTCTCATCACGATTGGCTAACCGTGCTGGTAACAAGCGTGTAGTGACGTCACCACTTGTCTGTTGCCTGGTTTCCAGTTTCTCTGTAGCTGGCAAGTGCTCTATTTGAGTGGTTAACTTAAGTTAATAATAAAATTATATCTGATCATCCTCCAAAATGGTCGCTATTTACATCTCATGGCAACGACTAAAGCATTTGTATTACATACCAAAGAGCGGCTGTTATCAGTCCCACAGTGGAAAATGAAACCTTATGTGCCGGCTAGGCCGGATTGGCATGGAATGGAACAGTTAAAGGTTCACACAAAAATGAAATTTCTGTCATTAATTACTCACCCTCATGTTGTTCCAAACCCGTAACATGGCCCAATGGTGGGAAAACAGCTCAAGTGTTTGTGTGGAAGTACCGCGCTTACTGAACCACATGTTTAACTTAAAGGAATATTTCACCCAAAAATGAAAATTCTGTTATTATTTACTCACCTTCATATAGTGATTATCATACAGTGTTAAAGAGGACCTATGCTATGCTTTCTTTAGTGTGTAATGTTGCTGTTTGAAAAGGTTTCCTCCAGCGGGAGTTCTTCTCTATATCAGTGTCAGTGTTTCTGAACTCCCTGAAACGCCTCCATTGTAGGCTTGAGTTTCTTCCGGGAACAAACACGTCACAATATTCCTCATTTAAATAATTCATGCGCAGAATAAAGGGGCGTGGCTTGGTTGAGTTAGTTAGTAGTGTGTTAAACTGCCGGTTATGGAAAGGGGCGGGACATTTTCCAAACACACTCGAAGCGCTCAACCAATCACAACACACTGATCCAGCCGACCAATCAGAGCACAGTGTGCTTTTCAGAAGGAGGGGCTTCATAGAGACAGGAAATAAACAGAGCGTTACTGACAGACTGGGAAGAGAGGAGATTAAACAGTGGAGAATATGAGGAAAATAATCAACATTCAAGCAGGAAAACCTTTCTAGGAGAGCCTGAAAACAACAGCAACACTTCGTAAAGCACAGTGGCATACAAAATACAAGACACTGTTATGATAACACAGTCATTTAACAACATAAAACCCTAAAAGAAAAAGTAAAGAAGAAACTGAAAAACGAACTAATTTGAGCTGCCACACAAAGGATTCTGGGAAGATCAATTTACGTTTGTCACTGTAAATTATAAGTGATAACTTGAGTGGTAAGGGATTTTCTTGTGTTTAAAGGTCAAGATGTAAAAGCATCACAAAAGTATCATAACATTATGACTTGGTCACTATATTCACACACATATGAGTCTTTACCATATTCAAACATGCATGAAGATGCATCATCATGGCAGGTTTGAGTTCAATGATGCTAAATGCCCAAACCAGCAGTTTTGCTCTGGATTTTTGGTTATCGGATTGAAACAAATCTTAAAATACTTAAACAATGGTTCTGAAATTGGATTAGATCATGCAACCCAGTCTTTTGATCTAGATCAAATCTTCACTATTCATTGTTCAAAAGTTTGATTGGGATAACTTTGATCCCGAAAAAATCAGGGTGGATTGTGAGTGGATTTCAGGAACAAAAAGTAATAGAACTTTAAAATAAGCCAAATAATACAACATTTGCATCATGTAGTATATGTACAGGTTTACTGTATATTTTGCACCTGATTTGTTCAACCATTACAGACTTTAGGCTGTCTATTAAAGGCACAAAAGTATTAAACCGTTACAACAATGTTATATATTTTGTTGACTTGTGTACTTATATTATCCCAAATGTTTCCAACAAAGTTTTAATCCACAGAAATCGGCAATTTTAGCTAGTGTAACGTCCCGTGTAATTGTGTGGCCTGTCTATGACATCATATCCTTGTTACCCTCGATTTCCGGGTTTACTTCCGTGCATGGAAACACAAAAGGCCCTATCTTACACCCGGAGCAATGCAGCGCCAAGCGTGACGCAAGTGTTTTTTGCTAGTTTCAGCCCGACGCAGTTATCATTTCACGTCCTGCAGCAAATAGCAAATGCATTTCTGCACCCATGTGCTGCTGGTCTGAAAACGAGGTGTGTGTTCTGGCGCATTGTTGGTGCGTTGAAATTTTGAGGCAACAGAAATAGACTGAGCCATTGACCGACTGAAACCTGGTCTAAAGTCAATTGCGCAATATTTTTTATGTTATTTAATGAGCGCATTAGTAATGTGCGCCTATAGGCGGGTCCACAACACGCATAAACTCTGCTTATTACACACACAGGGACGTGCAGCAGCACACAAACATGGCAAATATTTAAAATAAAACGATTACAATGTAAAAGATCATTATTGTGTACATGAAGATATGGTGAATCCAGCTTGTCCCGTAGATGTTCTCCGTTTGCACTCTGGAGACGCGTTCGGTCTTTCCACTATCAAATTCCGTCATTTAAATAGTGAATCCGCCATGACGCGAGCGCAACTGGTATTTAAAGGGAATGGGAGATGAGACTCTGATTGGTATAACGCACGTAAATCCCAAAACACACCCATTACTCATTAAGAGAATAGGGACAACCCTTTTAGACCATGCGCCGGGAGCGCCGACCATTTTTCCCGTCGTTAAACTAGCAAAAATGGATTCGGACACGACCTCAGTGAACTTGCCCCCTGCGCTTTAGACCATGCGTTTAGATCGTTAAAATAGGGCCTAAAAATGCTTTAATATATTATATTGTTTATTAGACAGGTGAGCAACCGTTTGGATACTTTTGTTGACAGAAAATAATCATTGTTATACAGCTCAACACGGTTAGTCTTATTGTTTGAATGGCTTGTTTACTGCGAGTAAAGTGCCTCAGAGACAACACTGTTCTGTCAAGTGGCTAACATAGCGTAATCAGAAAGAGCTTTATTTGTAGTAACAGTATATTTTACAACATATTTTAAAATTAATTGATGCCATTTAGCAACAAAGTCATCCAGATTTGATTAATATGATATTCTAGTTTGATCTAGCAATGTGCAACAAGCAGAGTAACTTTCAATACACTCAAATGTACTTTAAGTATGATTGTTTTGACCAAGTTAAACAGCACTGCGTTACCCCACAATTTAAATTCGTCAGATAAAGTGACCTGTAGTAATTCAACACTTGCGGCTGTTTCATTAGAATGAGATAAAATAATGTGAATGTAAGTGATCAAACGTAACTGTAACAAGGTTCAAGTTCAGGGAAGAAGGAGGCGGATGTTAAACGTAACTTTAATCGTACAATAAACATAAACAACAAAACGAAAGGAGCGTCAGCGGCGACTGCGGCATATAAGTAGAATAAAAGTCTCTCATCAGCATCAAACCGGCCTTGTTCCATTCCCACGGCTCTCGGCCCCGCCCCGCTTGATCCCACAGTAACGTTAATAAAACTTTAATACATTAGCTCATCCATGAACATGATTTCTGCCTGAGTCGCTTCAGATTGCTTTCCATCAGCTGTGGACAAATCCCATGATTCCACACTCATTCACGCCGCAATCAAGCGACACCTTTGTTTTTGTATTAAATAAGCGACCTCTAGTGGCGAAACTTACATACTGTGCCTTTAAGCCTTTCATAGAGTAAAAAGTTATTTTGATCCCCCAAACAAAAAATATATATTTAATTTTAGCTGTCACTGAGTATTTATTTTGCAATGACATCAGAATTAAGCCAAAAGTAGTTTCTAACAAATGCATCCCTTGTTGCATGTATATTTGTTTGTTTGTTTTATGTATTTGTTGCTGGTCAGATTAGGGAAGAAGGGGATGTATGTATTGTTTTTAAACAGTTTGTACTATTTATACATCTCTTCACATTTCTAGTAGCCTACATTGTGATATATGTCTCATTCAGAGCTCATTTGGTCATTTGTAAAAGCTTCCCAGACAGCAACGTAGTGTCGGCCCAGATCCGGCCCACATCTGGCCCACATCTGGCACACACGGAATCCACACTTTAGCCGGATCTGGGCCGACACTATGTTGCTGTCTGGTTGTATTTGGATCAGGGTGATTCAATCCAATGTTGCTTTGAGAAACCTGCACAAATGTAAAGTATTACCCGATCCTGGATGGAAAAACATGGTATTTCCATATTTGGTTCTGATTTAGGTTTTTTTTTTTTTTTTTTTTTTTTTTTAGTATGTTGCCTTTATGAAACGTTTATGTTTATTGAAATTTGACAGTCCCTGCATTGTGTGAACTTTTCTTCTTTTGTGTTTCACAGAATAATGAAAGTCAAACAGGACATGAGGGTGAGTGAACGATGGTTTTTGGGTGAACTGTTCCTTTAAAAGTGTTTGAGTAAATCATTCCCAAATCTGGCCATGAAGTCTCTGTTTAAGTTCTATCAGTCAATACTCAGCATTAACATTGGGTGGATCAGTTATGAATAAGTCAGCAGCGGGTGTGGTAACATGTATTCATCATTTGATGAATGATTGAGTGTCTGGAGCTGCTGGGCTTCACAGTCGAGGACATGTTTTCAAAATCCAGCTTCTAAGTGTCTGATGGAAGTTCAATCAGAAAGATTCAAACATGTTGTTCATTTGTTTTGTCACTCATCCAAGCGGGTTCCTCAGTTGTCTGTTGAGGAATATTCCCGGGAATTGTTTCCTTCAGAATAGTTCAGTAGATCATGGTGACCGTGATCAATACAGGGACCGGCTGACCTGAGAAACTCCAGCTGGAAATTCCTGAGAAATTCCACAAGTCATTCCACTGTGATTGTGTTCATAAATTTGACTAGCTGCTGGGCTTCACAGTCGAGGACATGTTTTCAAAATCCAGCTTCTAAGTGTCTGATGGAAGTTCAATCAGAAATATTCAAACATGTTGTTCATTTGTTTTGTCACTCATCCAAGCGGGTTCCTCAGTTGTCTGTTGAGGAATATTCCCGGGAATTGTTTCCTTCAGAATAGTTCAGTAGATCATGGTGACCGTGATCAATACAGGGACCGGCTGACCTGAGAAACTCCAGCTGGAAATTCCTGAGAAATTCCACAAGTCATTCCACTGTGATTGTGTTCATAAATTTGACTAGTTTGTATGTGTGTCGTTTAAACAAAGTCAAATAGACATGCAAGTGTTTATTTTTATTTTTATTTATCTTCCAATTTAAGAGCGCTAATGGTGCATTTATAGTTATTAACAATACAGGACTGGATTTAAAGGAACAGTTCCCCCAAAATGAACATTCTGTCATACATTACTCACCCTCATGTCATTCCAGTTTTATCTTATTTTAGTTCATACAATGCAAGACAATGGTGTCTATATATCCATCCATCCATCCATCCATCCATCATTTTTTCTGTTATCCATCCTCCCATCCTCCCATCCATCCAGTGTTATATCCATCCATCATTCTATCTGTCATCATCCACCCATCCATCCAATGACATATCTATCAATCCATCTATCTATCTACCTATCTATTCCATCATTTTATCCTCATTCTATCTATCATCCTATCATCCATCCAACGTTATATCCATCCATCCATCCATAATTCTTTCATTCTTTCTGTCATCTGTCCATCCATCCACCATCCATCCATTCATCCAACGTTATATATCCATCCATCCAACAATATATCCATCCATCCATAATTCTTTCATTCTATCTGTCATCCATCCATCCATCCATGTATCCAACGTTATATCCATCCATCCAAAATTCTACCATTCTGTCTGTCATCCATCCATCAATGTATTCAACATTTCATCCATCCATCCATTCAAATTGAACCATTTGTACAGATTTCCTTAATAAACAGTGTTCCTGGAACATGTTTGTTTTTATCTGGCGTTCACATGATAACCATAAGTTGAAATGCAATCAAAAAATCAAGATTCAACATTCTCTGAATCACATGAAGATTCTTTGTAAACGTGACGTGTTTCAACAAGTGCAGTTTTCTGTCCTGTAACGATCTCCTCTATAATGAAGGGCTTGTCTTGTTTTTAAATAGCCAGTAGCCTTTACTAGCCAATGCGAGTCAGTGTCAGGTGGTTTTAGGGGGCGGGACGTTCTCATATTAAAGAGAGCGTTTGATTGGACGAACACTTGTATGAGTCCCTGTGAATAGGATCATGAATATTTTTGGCCCGTTTTCCCAGAATTGTGAATTGTACAGTTACAAGATAAACGTTTTTGTCGTGACCTTTTACTTTTACAACTCTAACGTATAGAAATGTACTAGATATGGGTTGAAAGCCACAAAACCCAAAACTTTTGAATTGGAAATGAATCATGTTTATAGTATTCTTACTGAAAGATACTGATGAAGAATGTGATATTTTGCAGTGAGAGAACAGACAATAACACAGTGAGTTACTGACTGTCCTACTTTCAGCAGTTCTTTGTGGTGCTTTATATAGGTTTTATTTTGGACGAAGTGGGCCGTCCCGCAGGCAGAGTATCTTCCTGTTGATTTGAATTGTTGCATCCTCCTCGGAGCCTTTGCTCTTCAGACCGGCTCCAGATCTGAGCTCTGATCTGAGATCAGTTGTACTCGTGTGCATCATCACAGTGTGTGTGTGGACACTACAGGCGCCGGATCAGGAGTGTGTGTGTGTGTTGACGGTGTTTATTTATAAGTCTTGGCACTGTAGATGTTCGGTTGCTAAGACCAGAACACCATGTGTGTCGGGTCACCTTCGCTGAGTCGACGTGTGTGTGTGTGTGTGTTTGACACACGCGGTATGAATTGTGTATAAATGAGTGTGAATTATTGTAGAGTCACTCTGTGGGCAGCTGGCATTAACATCACGGCCTATAAAGGTCTAGTTTTCTCCTTCTCTCTGCTGTCAATTCATTGATTTTACATTTAGAATTTAATGTTTCCTATTATATTATCCATTTATTTAAAGTTGTGTGTCCCATTTTATCTCTCCTCAAGAGCTTTTACACACACACACACACACACCCACACACACACACACACCCGCCCACACACACACACACACACACACACACACACACACACACACACACACACACACAAACACACACACACACACACCGTGTCCCCCTGCACTGCATCTCACCTTGCACTGCAGTAACAGCTTGATGTAATTTCAGTGATATGGAGCAGAGGTGATAGGAAATCTGCTCCTGCCAGCACAGCATCATCAGGAACGCAGTTTTCCTTCACAGTCCGTCCCAAATCGTCTCTGGGTGAAACGTTTCACACATACAATAATCCCAGAGCAGCATCCCGCTCACATCCTGACCTCAACTACACAAAAGAGCAGAAAAACTGTTTACAAACGGCTCATTTGAACAGCGCAAAGCATTTGTCCTCAACATAAACAGGCTACTATACTCCATTAAAATAATCCT
This sequence comes from Leuciscus waleckii, assembly GCA_900092035.1. Taxonomy (NCBI): domain Eukaryota; kingdom Metazoa; phylum Chordata; class Actinopteri; order Cypriniformes; family Leuciscidae; genus Leuciscus; species Leuciscus waleckii. The sequence goes on along the minus strand of FLSR01004869.1, from coordinate 15,399,870 downwards.
TTTTATATTTTTCATTTGTTTCAAGCTATACCTTGCTAAAGTTAAGATGCATTCATGTCAGAATTACCGCAATTATGAGATTCTGACTTGTAAAAGTATTTGTAGTGAAGTGGTTACCTTATTTGCTAACTTATTATTTACTTGAACTGTTGAATTCAATGCGTTGAACTTTTGAGTTTGGCACACAGCTGGCAGTGCCAGTTCATACAATATGAAGAAATAGTTCATTTTATCACCATAAAAGCAAATATTGTGGTCTTCATCAAGGTCCAACATAATGAACACACGCAGTGATCATGTGTGCAGGTCACAGGATGATCACACCAGGATGATTTGGGTTATTTCTCTCAGTTTTTATTCTCTACTGACCTCTGATCCACTTTAACACTCATACTGATCCCTCAATCTTTGTCAGGTTTAGTACTGAATGCTAGCACTGCTTACTGCATACTGATATATATATATATAAGTATTATGTGAAACAGAATCAACATTTTGTACATAAGAAGTACGCTGGTACATGACCTTATTTCATGTTTAATTCAGTCAGTTCTGTTGTGTTTTGGCAGCCCGATCATGAGAGACCAGCAATGTTAGTCTGATATTTAGGGTCTTTGCTCAACAAACATTAAAGGAGGAATTTACAAAAATAAACTGCACCCACTAAGAGAGTGTTTGCATCCACTGTCTGCATTGTTTTAGCACCGGGAAGTTATGCAAATCAGGGAACACTGCAAAAAAAGTAAACAGAGCGTAAACAAGTTTCAGAGCTTAAAACGTCCTCCTCATTTTAAACAAAGTATTTATTTAATCAAGCTCCAAAAACAGCTCGCTTTGATATTGCAGGATCTGTGACTTCACATGGGTAAATACATTTGCATATGCCCACCTCCAGAGCAAGACGTCGACCAATAGTTATACACCACTACTCCATAGGCTCCGCCCACTGGCGTTCAGCCGCTTAAAGGCCTGCTGAAGTGCATTGAAACGTAATATCCACTGACACAGTAATACAGGGCGGGACATATCGAACAGCTCCTCCCCTTTTAAAAAATAACCAATATCGTTAGTTTATATCACAGCTCGACCAGAGCCGTTGAGCTCAGTTTCCTCCTAATGTCTTACCGTTTCTCCTCCTAATCTCCTCCATATCGCTTTAAAATACAGCATTAGGTGCAAAATTCAAATGGGTCCGTTACGTCTTCTGGTCTGTGGCGACTCGATTTCAGCCGCAGCTTCAGAGTCTGACTAAGTTTTGAATGCTTATCTCTTCTAAATGAGAATTTTGTCATTGTTTTGGAGCACACTAGTTTATAGATTACAGTAAAGCCCAATTTATACTTCTGCGTCGAACTCACGCGGTAGCTACGTCGTAGGCTGTGTGTAGCGCGCGTACCCTTCGGCGTACCCTGACGTGCACCTCTCCAAAAATGTAACAACGCGTCAACTCTACGCGGACGCAAGCGCTGTGATTGGTTGCCAGAACCCCTCCCTCGGGTTTCACATGAACGTTCTGAACTGTTCTGTTTTCACATTGGCACGGTTTCGCAGTAGCAAATGCGACATGTAGTGTATATATCTATACCCGCCCGCGCTCTCAGATCATTTGGACGCAGCTGTGTTCAAGAGGTAAAAACGATATAAATACTGTTCGTTTTCTCACACAAACCGCTCGTTTCGTGTCTTAGGCCATCAATGTGCACTTACGATGGGGAATTGTTTAATTTGGACGACGGGGAATTGTTTTAATTTGGACTCTGTGCATGCTCTTTGAGACAGTGACCATAGACCTGCATTATATGACTGACAGACAAGAACAGTTTGACCTAAAAATATCAAAATTGAAACTACTGCGGAAAAAAAGACACCTACATCTTGGATGCCCTTGAGGTAAGCTAAAACATACCAAAATTTTATTTCAAAGTGAACTATCCCCTTAATGCAAATTGCAAGCCACATTTTCCAAATTCTGAGGTCTATAAGTGAGTTTTTACCCATGTTAGTCCATGCAGATTGGATCTTTCCTGAGAATTCCTCCTTTCACAATCAGTCGGTGTATTTCACTATTATCTGATGGGCAGATTGTTGCGTGAGTGGGGTATTCTGGAGAAAATGGACATCTTTGTTTGAGGTCGCCATGTCACATATGACAACCTGGAATTTGTGTTTGATCATGTGTGCATGTCCATGTCAAAGGTCAAAGAAATCACCTTTAACATGTATTAGTTGTCCATCATATCTGCACCATTAAGAGCCCAAACTAACCGGAGCGGAACGAGAGCGCGGAAAAGGGCATCTCTGTTTCCACACATGCCTTTGTGCCCTAAAGTTCTTCTTGCCTTTCTGACAAAAAGTCTTTTGATTCTCCTCTGACATCTGTTTGGAGGTAAGAGAAAGGATGAGGATCCCAGGAGGGACGAGCGCTTTCTTAGGAAACTTCCAGAATCCGAGGAAGGTCCAAAACACGTCAGACCTCTAATGTGATAGGGCTCCTTAAAGGCCAGAGTCTTCTGAGTCTTCTGTTTGTGTTGTAATGTCTTTTCACCTTCGGAAAGACTGATTCACTCGTACACATCTGAATTGCACCGACGGAAAGTTAAACATTGGAGCAATTGAATATTTCCTCATTGATTTTGTAAAGTTCTGAGTTTCATCTCAGGGCGGGGGAGAGTGAGTGAGAGATAGGAAACTATTTTAACTCAGTAAATGCTAGTAAATTTCACAAAGAATTTCAAAGAAATGGCAAATAACATTGAATTCAACGTGGAATTTTTAAGTTGAAAGACTGAAATACACTGACAAAAATTTGGTGTGGGATTTTGAAACTATTTTCACTCAGAAATTGCTTGTAAATTTCATACATAGTTGCCAAGAAACAAGAAGTAACACATTGAATTAAAAATGAAATTTAGAAGCAGAAAGACTGAAATAGCATTTATTTGTAAAATATGCTCCAATAGTCTATGTTGTATTTACAATCTTTTTTTATTGCACTATAGTATTTTCTTGTAAAACATACTTCAATAATCTTTGCTTACAGTCCCTTCAGTGCTTACAGTACAAACCCTTCAGTATTAACTGATGACTACTTACACTTTTAAAGGTACAGTGTAAATATTGTCCCTCTAGCAGTTAAAAAAAACAAACTGCATTTTGTGGAAGAACATTGTTGTGGTTGTGCTTTGTCTCTGAATGACTGTGCGGATGAATATGATTATCATACTGCTCATATAACATTCACTATAGGCTTAAAGCCACACTAAGTAGAAATTGTGTTTTGTCAAACAGCGACCCCTAGAGTCGCTGTGGAATACTTGCACTGTCGTAAATTATATTATAACATTTTTACATGATTGCAGCTAAATCACAAGTAAATAGTCTATAGTCTAGGCCTACTGTATAATTTAATTTGTGTTGTTATTATTGGAATGTAAACATTACAAAATGCCAGATAACATCAATTAAGTTAAATGTACGTCGCATTATTTCATAACATTGGCCGTTATGATGTCATTAGACATGATTATTGCAATTCATCATAATAGTTTGCAAATTGTGCTCGTTTACACTATTTAAAACCTCTACGTTAGGCTTATTTATGATAATTATGTGAGATATTGAAAACTGTTCACATGATAAACGCAGGAATCAATCAACAGCGTCGTC
>FLSR01004869.1:15375414-15392709 GCA_900092035.1 Leuciscus waleckii | reverse complement strand
TATAATACGGCGGCTCATGACATCTTTCATCTTTCCCTCCCCGACGCTCTACCGTTCTACAGCTACTTGAAATTTCAAGGTGGTGGCCATCTTGAAAAATGGCCGCCATCTTGAAATTTCAAGTAGCTGTGGGTGGCTTATTGTCTAGTGACCATCAGAGACTGCTCATGCCAATTTTCATGCTTGTATCACCAAATAAACCACTATATCACTTAACTGCTCCACTAAGGTGTCGGCCATCTTGAAAAATGGCCGCCATCTTGAAATTTCAAGTGGCTCGGACAATTTTCTTGTCAAGTGACCCATGGAGACTGCTCATGCCAATTTTCACGCTTGTATCATAAACTGAACGATTATATCACTTAGCCGCTCCACTAATGCTGTGTTTTGATTCATTTATTAATATGAAATATTAAAATGCATAATTAAAAAACAGGCGGATTGAAATGGGGAAATTGTTGAACACTGACAGTCAATAGAGCTTCACTTTTATTTAATTACTTGGAATAATTAGTAAAAAAAAGAATAATTAAAAAAAAGAATTCACGAGACTGATTTAAAAATGAAATGCAGACATTTTTATTATTATAATGGAATGCATTCTCTACATCATACAGCAGTTACATCATCATAATATCATCAGTGCATTCTGAGATGTTGACAAAACCAACATTTAATGAAGAATAATCTGTCGATATGCACATAGGAGACGGCGATCATTGATTCCAGTGTCCAGAGGAGGTCAGATTCATTCACTTTCAGCAATGATGCCAAACTGATAAACATACAAACATACATACATAATGTGTAGAAAAAAAAAGAAAAGTTAAACATAAAGATAAGGTAGATCATGAGTACAGAAGTTGCACGTATCCCTGCTTATACAGTCTGAAATGTCTTTATGGCAAAATACTACTAACATTATATGTTCTTCATATTCATTTTCTCCAACAAGAGCATCAATACGTCACATTTTAAACATCCTCACATTTTAAAACACAAGTCATGTGTCCTCACACAGACTGGAACAGAATCAGTTTGATATACAGCATACTAAGTTTGTGTGCGCGAGATGCATGACTTTAGACGTCCGAATGTGTGTAAATATCATGCCAACACTGAGTGTAAGTGTTGTGAAACTGTGTTGTACATAGTTAATTTTAAAACGACCTCTTCCCACAGATAACGCTTTTCTTAGCTGACCTATCTTTTATGTGTCTGAATGAAGCAATGCATGTCTGGGTTAAACTTGGAAATGCCAAAGTACTTGGTTCCTTTTTTAAAGTGACTTTGGGGTGTTTTCACTCTTCGTTTTTAGGGGTCTGGAAGGTAAAATCTCATTTTACATGTAAATGCTCCAAACAAACACTGATCCCTTTAAAAAACAAACCAAAAACTTTTAAGATATATATCATGATATAATAAATATATGTATATGGAGTAATTTAACTTGCTGTTTATATGTGTGTATATATATATATATATGTATATATGTGTGTGTGTGTGTGTGTGTGTATACATATATACATACATACACACACATTATTTCAACAAAACATGTATATTTCAGTCCTGTGATTTGTTTGACTCTTTTGAACTCGAGTGTAAAAACGCCCTAAAAATGTATAAATTCAATCCAAGTAAATATAAAGTTGTGTGTTTGCTTTTTCTGCTCTATTCTCGAGGCTCTGTGACCTTTCACCCTTGACCTCTGCATCATTCTCTTGAAAAGTGCTGATCATCGTCGTGTTTATTTGTAATGCACATCTCTAGCATGTCACATCAAAGCCTTCCAGCATCATAAATATAGCCGTGAGGGTGTGTGTGTGTGTGTGTGTTTGTGTGTGTATGTGTACGTGTGCATATGCATGTGTCTTGGCAGATGTCTATAATAGATAAAGGTCATGCATTTATCACCCGTCAGACCTTCACAGAGGATCCGAGGCTTTAGTTCAGTTCCTATTGATAGCTATGAGCAAACATCTAATGGTCACTCTACTCATGCAGTCCATCGTTTCTACACTAACTACTCCTGTAGAAGTGGTTGTTTGTGGTTTTATTGAGTCGGCAGCGTTTGAGACGCCGTGGCTCTGTGGTTTGATCCTGCTGGTCCGTTGATTGGATGAGAACTCATTGTGTTAGTTGTGCAGGTAACGGGTCGGTTGTCTCTAGTAGAGACGGGACAGGCCGAGCGCTGTGCTGATAGAGGCCAAGAGAAGAACGATGCTGACCGTGAACGCTGGTCCACTGGACCGATACACCACACGGGTGTAACGAGGCTGAACGGGTCTGAAGGTTTTCACCATTTGCTTCCCATCATGAAACTTCAGGGCGGAAAACGCGCGAAGCTGTATGAAGATAATAATAATAATAATAATCAAAGATAGTCATACAGGTTTAAAGGGGTGGTATAATGCCCTTTTCACAAGATGTAAAATAAGTCTCTGATGTCCCCAGAGTATTTTTTAGGTGCACTGGCCCTTTAAATCTCTCGCGCTATTTCATAAATTATCAGTTTATTATTATTATTAGTTTATTTTCTAATAATGCACATTTCTACTGCAACAAGTGCAGCCCAAAATGAATCAAGAAAACCAAACAAAGACAATACAAACACAACAACATAAAAAGCTAATATTTAGTTCTCTCCTGGGTCAGACTCTAAAGCTAAGATGTAAAAGTGCTTCTTCAAAGCCGTTTTAAAAGCATTCATAGTGGGGGCAGAGCGGATGGAGTAAGTTATAATAACTGGAATATATATAAGTATATAAGAGTAAATAAGTATATTCAAGAATATATATATGAAATATATACTGTAAGAATAACTGGATGCAAGTTTTTCCATAATCTGGGCATGATCGCCTTTTCGGCACCTGAAGCAAAACTTTATCGTCCGATCTTAGATTCTTTACTGGCTGGTGTAGAATAACAAGATCTGACAGATAAGAGGGAGCGAGATTAGTTAAAATGTCAAAAATAATTAATAAGACCTTGAAGTCGATCCGATATCTGATTGGTAACCATTAAAGGGATGATACAATCTAAGTGAGGGCATAGGTTTTATCTTAGCAATTAATCTTAGGTAGTAGAAACTAGTTTTCACCAGAGCATTAACTTGTTTTGCAAAATTCAAGTCAGAATCAAAAGATTTTTTTGCGTATGGGTGAACAATATGGGGATGTTCATTCTTGCAGTTGATTTTGAATGAAATATAAACCATATAAAAATTACCCGTGCAATTGTATAATTCACCACAGTATCTAGATTGTCAACTTGCTGTCGATTCTGAAGTTTCGGTAAAATAAATACTATTCTTGCTGTGTAAAATACATACGATATGCTATTTATTTATACTCTACCTGTCAAAAGTTTGGAATGATTCAGATTTTTTTTAGGTTTTTGAAAAGCTTCTGCTCACCAAGGCTGCTTTTATTTGATCATAAATACAGTAAAAACAGTAATATTCTGCTGCTTCATATTTTTATGGATACCAACTACCATTCAAAGGTTGGGAGTTATTAGGATTTAAAAATCTATTAAATTAATGCTTTTATTCAGCAAGTATGCATTACATTGATCAAAAACAACAGTAATACGCTTATACTGTTACAAATTGCTGTTCTCTTGAACTTTCTATTCATCAAAGAATCCAGAAAGTTAAAAAGTACTATGGTTTCCTAAAAAATATGAAGCAGCACAACTGTTTTCAATATTAATAATAATCAGAAATGTTTCTTGATCATCAAATCATCATATTAGAATGATTTCTGAAGGATCATGTGACACTGAAGACTGGAGTAATGATGCTGAAAATTCAGCTTTGATCACAGGAATAAATTACACTTTACTATATATTCACATAGAAAACAGATGATTTACATTGTAATAATATTTCACAATATTACTGTATTTTTGATCAAAGAAATGCAGCTTTGGTGAGCGGAAGATACTTTTAAACGGTAATATTTACATAGTTATAATTTTCAGTGTCACATTATTTGTAATGACAGTTATGCTCATGTTTCTGGGTATTTTACAATCAGCATAAAATGAAATGTTAAATTTGAAATAATGTATCATTCTAACATGAACTAACCATGAGCAATACATTTGTTACTGTATTTGTTAATCTTTGTTAATGTTAGTTAATAAAAATCCAGCTGTTCATTGTTAGTTCACAGTGCATTAACTAATGTAAGCAAATAAAACTTTAGATTTTAATAATGTATTAGTAAACGTTGAAATTGACATTAACAAAGATTAATAAATGCTGTAGAAGTGCAGTTCATTATTATTATTATTTCATGTTAACTAATGCTAACTAATGATACCTTATTGTAAAATGTTACCAAGATATGAACTAAACGGTCACTAGTTCTCTCCTCCGCAATGTTTAAATTTGATTGTCCATCCATCTCAGAAACTACCAAAATTGTGCGAGTTAAATTTTTAAAACTAGGCAACTCAATATTCCCAATCGCATGTGAAGCCAGCGTGTCGTACCTGTTCTCTGTCGAGGGGAATGGGGTTCTCGAACACCGTCCACACCACAGCCTCGGTGCAGCCCGGTGTGGTCAGGGACCCTTCGTACCGGTAATAGTTTGTCATGTTCCCTTCAGACAGAATGAGCTGATTCAGAGAGATCTTGCGAAGGGTCGCGTTTCCATCTGTTCAAATTAAAAAGGGTTATTCAGAGCGCGTTCAATTTTGAGGCTGTTCATTCACACAGAACACGTTTTTGCTTTTCTCTGCACTACTTTTCCATTGTTTTTCAATGTAAACACACACTAGACGGATGTCTTTAACCGATGTGCTGTGTTTTGGCGGCGTAATCTTCTTTTTTTAACCATCTTTAGATCAAGCGTCGTTTTTCATTACACTGACCTGCGTCTCTTTAGTCTGCATGCAGTCATTATTATTTGCTATCCTGGAAAACAATGCAAAATATGCAGTCCTGGTCAGAATTATTGGCACCCTTGGCAAATATGATTAAAGGAGCTGTGAAAATAAATCTGCATTGTAAATCCTTTTGACAATCTCAAAGATCTAACCTTTCAAGGAAGTTTAACAATTGAATCTCATTATGAAATATTTGTTTTTCTCTAATACACATTGGCCACAATTAATGGCACCCTTTTATTCAATACTTTTTGCTACTTCCTTTTGCCAAGATAACAGCTGTGATTCTTCTTCTATAATGAAAAGAGTTTGGAGATCAGACACCATTCCTCGATAGAGAATCTCTCCACATTCCCGAGTCCATGTTGATACACTCTCCTCTTTGGTTCTCTATAGGGTTCAGGTTTGGGGAATGTTGTGTTGATTTTGATGTTTGTTTTTGGATCATTGTCCTGATGGAAGATCCAACCACGGCTCATTATAAGATTTCTAGAAGAGGCTGTAAAGTTTTATATGTTGGTATTTGCTAGAATCCATGATGCCATGTCTCTGAATAAGAAGTCCAGGACCTCCAGCAGAAAAATTGTTCCACAACATTAAATATCCAGCAGTACAGTATATTTAACTGTGGGCATGGGGTACTTATAGGGTGTGTTCACACTTGGCATGTTTTGTTGATTTAAAGCGAACTCTGGTGCGATTGCTCATCTAGGGCTCTATTTTAACGATCTGAAACGCAAGTATCAAACGCGAAACGCAAGTAACTTTGTGGGCGGGTCTCGGGCGCTGTTGCTATTATACCGGCGGGATAAATGACTCTTGCGCCCGACGCAAATCTAAAATGTGTTGGTCTGTAGTAGCTTCATTACTCATAGGTGTGGTTTGGGCGTAACGTGAAATAAACCAATCAGAGCATCGTATCGCATTCCCTTTAAGAGCAGGCGCGCTTGTTCCAGGCGGATTGCTATTTAACGGCGGATTTACCAGACGAACGCCAGGAGCGGTTCACAGCCGAGGAGACCGACGTTCTCGTCAGGGCCGTAAAACACAGAGAAGTGACATTGGGGATGGAGAAACACACCCAAATTAGCTTCGGTTAAACAGCCGTATGATAATTTGGGTAAATGTGTAAGCTAGATAGACGCTGAAAAGATGGGTCTCGCTCCACTTCCAAACTAACTGTGGTGCGGTTAGAATAAAATATGAAAGCAACACAAACCAAAGACATGTAAATAAACCAAAAACAGGACACGATGTCCCAAGATGCGACCCTAAAAAGGACAGAAGGCTCAAGCGAACCTGTCTTTTCTCGTCATAGTCGTGATGTTGCCCATCACAGTTCAGTTCAGGCCTCAGAACCGCGTCTCCTCACAGCAGATCTTCTTTAGTGTGTGACTGAGGGATTCCTGACGCTGTTTGGACTCATTTTATAAGCTCTTCAGGAGTTATCAGCTGGTCAAAATACCATCATATGGTATATACAACCAACGCACATACAATGAGGGCCTTTAGCCCAGAACACAGCATTGTTCTGGAAGTTCGTGAAATATATGTAATAAAAGCCGACCGATCAGGTTGTGAACACATCCCTATGTGATTTTGGTTTGGTGTTAAAATACCAATGTGAACGCTAAGTGGACTAGGACAAAAACAATTTGGGGCAGGGTCTTTATCCCTGTTCAAACCAAACCCATATTGAGTGTTTGCTGCCAACAAGCTCTTTTTTTGTTAGTTTCATCTGACCATAAAACCCAGTCCCATTTGAAGGTCCAGTCGTGTCTGACAACTTAAAATGCTGGAGTTGAGAGCAAAGGATTTTTCTTGAAACTCTCCTAAACAACATGAGGAGATGTAGGTGCTGTTTGATATTTTTTTTATGAGGTTTTCGGACCCCAAGACTCAACTAATTTCTGCAAATCTCCATCTGTGATCCTTGGAGTCTCTTTGGCCACTCGAACTATCTTCCTCACCATGCATTAATCACACGATCTTCAATCTTAGTTGATTAGAACTTTATGTCCCTGATGGTGGAAATGGTAATTTTCAATGCTTTAGCTATTCTCTTACAGCCACTTTCTATTTTATGAAGCTCAACAATCTTTCTCAGAACTATATTCTTTGGTTTTACTCGTTGTGATGAATGATTAAGAGAATTTTGCCTTTGAGTTTCCTCATATTTATACTCCCGTGAAACAAGAAAGTCATGGCTGGATAGGTTTATTTTCACAGCCTCCTTTGATCATATTTACCAAGAATGCCAATAATCCTGACCACGAGTGTATGTGGAAATTTCCCATGTAGATCGTTTTTTTTTCTAGGTATTGCATATTAATAAAATTAAAAAAATAAATAATTGATCGACAACTTTTGATCTGAAGGTGAAGTGTGTGGTTTCTGTGCCACTAACAGCATCAAACGGAACTATATAATGAAAAATAAAGATAACTTCATTTACAAACTGTATATTGTCCCTCAAACTCACGTCACTGGTTGAGTCATAATCGCCTCAAACAAACAGATCAATGTTCTGAAAGCGTCACAGCGGAAGTCAAACGACTAATAACTGACTGAGATTCTGAACATTAAACCAACACACCGCAAACTAGTTGAACATTGAGCAGATTACTCACTTTTAAGAGAGATTACTCACTTTTATGAGAATATTCCAGGATATATTTATTCTGACGTCGATGTGCCACATCATTGTTCTTTTGTTGTTTACATTATGCATTTACAGCGATGAAAGAGGGAGCATGGAAATGAATGCACGAGTATCAAAAATACAAAGTGCACATATTTAAACCAAGTAAAAATGATTGTCTGTGCTAATCGACAGCATGCCACAGATGAAATATTCCTGTAATATTTCAGAAGTGTTCGTGCAGAACTTACTTGCGTTCTGGACGCTGCGAAGGCTGGTTGTGAAGAGGTCGTACTTTTTGTTTGAGCTGCTTGACTCCTGCCGGATAGAAGTGACGTTATTGAGGTTTTCATCATATAAATTCTCTTAGCAAACTCTGCATTTTAAAGCACGTGCGTATCAAACCTCGTAGAAGAATCCCAACACAGCGATTCCAGAGGGATCTTTGAGTGCATCTTCAAGTCTGTTGTATTTGTCTTTCATGTGCACAATATGCAGCTGGTGAGAGAATAAATAATGCCATTTATTTATAATAATTAATCACTGTAAAAATGTATCGTAATTTTAACAATTTAGGATACGTTTCCATGACGATGTACTAAAAATGAAAACGTTTGTCCTGTGTGTTTTTCGCGCTGTTCACACGGATCCACAAAAACGACTAAAAACGCTGTATTATTCATGTCAGGCCGGTAGATGGCGATGTAACGAAACACTACGCACCTATAGACTGAACACGTGATACGCATGTCACCGTTTTCACAAATTCACGTTTTTGTTAACAGTATAAGTTTTAAAAAACGTGCATTTTGAAACCCGTTTTCATAGTTTGCATTAAACGTTTTTCGTTTTTTAACTCTTTCCCCGTCAGCGTAAAAAAAATAAAAAAAAATTGCCAGAAACTGCCAATTTTCACAAAAATGTAATGTCTCCCAGAATATTTTGTTGTATGAATATCTGAACATGCAATATCTTTGTTGTATGAATATCTGAACATGCAATATATATAAAAAAAAAAAAAAAGAACAGAGCATCTGCTTTTAAACCAAAATAACTGTTTTATTTGAGCTTTACGCATTTTTTTTAATCAACACTTGAATGTGGGTATAAGATTCATAAAAGAGCAACTTTTTGAACATAAAGCTGAGAATTTGTTTTATTTCAAAGACTACAACGTGCATCAGCAAAGCTTTTATTGCTTGTTTCTGCTCTTTTTTCGTCTGTTTTTTGATCTGGAGATTGTGCACTCTTTCAGAAGTTGTGTAATAGCGCCCCTTATTGTATAACAGTGAAAACACGGAAAGCCATACAATTCCGTCAATGGCGGGGGAAATGATTAATAAAAGTCTATGGGGCCGTTTCCACGACACCGTTTTCAATAAAAAATGGAAAACTTTTTATGCGTTAAACTTTTTAATGCTGTAGCCTATTCGCCAAAAGATGCAACGGAAAAAACCTTTTCGTTTTTTTTAATACATTGTTGTCGAGTAAATATTACCTAAAAATCCTATGGTTAAAACCCTCTTTAATTGGTTAACAGTACATTACCCTGTTTTATACAGTGAAAACGCTGTGACAAAATCATCGAATTTAATCATCGAATTTAAAAACGTAAATTGACGTGCCATGAAACATCTGTGTGGCCTCTCACAACGCATGGCCTTTTCACTGAAATAAATGTTGCTTCTTATTAGGGTTTTTATGTTGCATTATTGTAGTGGTGTGTGTTATCGTGATGGTGTTTTTCTTTACCACCAGTGTTTTAAAGGTGGTAGATTTTAGATTTTTATCAGTTAAAGAAATACATGGTTACACTTTATTTGAAGGTGTCATTGTTACAGTGTGATTATATATTTAAGTACTGAGTAATAATAAGCAACTACAGTACTTACTAAGGGTTAGGGTAGGATCAAGATTTGCTTGAGGGTTAGTTGCATGTAATTATGCATAATTTACTCTTAATACTATGGTAAGTACATGTAACAAAGACATGTAAAATAAAGTGTTACCAAATATATATATATATATATTTTGTTTGTTTGCCCTTGTGTATGCTATAAAACAAAGTTTATTTGTGATTTAGTCGCAACAGTATGTCGCACCTCCATTGGATACTGCTCTCCATCGATGGTGTGTTCAGATCCGGGCCCTCCATCTAAACCCCAGTGAAGGTGAAACTGCACAGCCTTGTACGTTTCTCCCAGGTTTCCTCCAGACACGGTGGCTTTGATGGGAATTCTGACCTGAACTGAGGTGGAAAAGACAGTAAGTTATTACTACGACAGTGACTTTAGTGTTTGAGTAAACAAGCTAGCCAAGCCCAGGTGAGAAAAAGTAACGTAACGTATTACTTTCCTTAAAAAGTAGCTAAACCCCTATTCGGACGGGATTAGCTTTACCAGGGTAGATGGAGTAATGTAATATTGGATGTCTGTAATATTAATGGCCAATTTGCACGGGATAAGAGATCTCAGTAACACTAGCAGAAGTGGGAGAACTCGATTTACACACCGCCGTCACTCCTGTCGTCATGTGTGTGTTACGTTTCTTCCTGATATCACGTGCGCAAACACATAACCTATATTTATATATATAAAACGGTTATAATGATGTATTAATTAACTTCATATTGGATTGTGTTGGTAAAAGGCACTTAATTACCTAACGCTAAAAGATGTTTCGTGCCTCTAACAAGTGCTGTCGATCTTCTCTCTGGTCTGAATGGTGTGTGTGAAACACTTGAGTTTTACCAGAGACTCGTTCCAGCGTCTAGAGCACAACTGATGCTTTATCAAGCGTCTCCATACTCGGAAAAACCGCGGAAAACTACTGTTAAACAGGAAATGATAAAATATTTACGTACATATTTACAGCGGGTCTCTTCGCACGGGATTAGTATCACCTGAGTCATTTTGCGGACCTTTTTACTGAAGGTAAAAGTCGCCGTAATCTTTACTGACATTGTCCGTGATGATCACTGAGATGCACATTCGGCCGGGACTAAAATCACAGAGAAGCTCTGGTAATTATTACTTTACCCCTCGTCTCCATGTTACACTAGTCCCGTCCGAATGGGGCTTTAAGTGTTTCTGAGTATGAAGACGCTTGAAGAAGCATCAGTTGGGTTCAAGCCGCTGGAACGAGTCTGTGGCAAAACTCAAGTGTTTCACACACACCATTCAGATCAGAGAGAAGATCGACAGCACTTGTTATAATCATCTTTTAGCGTTAGGTAAGAGCCTTTTACCAACATAATCCAATCTGAAGTTAATTAATACATCGTTCCACCGGACATAACTGTTTTATATGTATAAATATAGGTTATATGTGTTTGCGCACGTGATATCAGGAAGCAGCGTAACACACACATGACGACAGGAGTGACGGCGGTGTGTAAATCGAGTTACTCTCCCACTTCTGCTAGTTTTACTGAGATCTCTTATCCCGTGCGAATTGGCCATTACTATTACAGACGTCCTGTGGTAAAATTACATTACTCCATCTACCCTGGTAAAGCCAATCCCGTCTGAATAGGACTTAAAAATGTGTTACTTTTTTAGGGAGTAACGCAATACTGTAACGCATTACTTTTAAAAGTAACTTTCATTAACACATATGATGTGTTACACAACTGATGATAATCAGATGCATGACCAAAACATAGATCGTAAAATGTGTCGCTCTGTTGCTTCACTGAACACTGAATGAGTTGACTAAAGTGTAACAGAAGTGCTTTGATCTGCGTGCTGTTCATCAGTCATGAGGTGTGTGTGTTTTCTGACCCGAGTGGCCGTTGTTCTTCATGGTGCTCTCGAATACTTCCTGGTAACCGGTGAACTTGAACGGCGTCAGTCTCTCGTCCAGCTTGGTTTTCTTCGTCACTATGTTGATCGGAGACTGTCTGGTTTTCCCACATTCTGCGTTCACTTACTCCATCGTCTGGTCCTGAGAACAACACAGAGACGCTGGGTTAGATTTAGTGTAGATTTTTAGTTTTAGTGTAGAGTGACGTCTCTAGAAACGGCACATTTCTGAGAGAAGAGACTGGTGTTTCTCCAGAAACTCACCTTTACAGTGGGATTCACAGTTGACCTGCGTCTGGTAGCACCAGTCTGGATGAGGAGAAAGGAGTAGTTAGTTAATTAAAATGCTTTATTTAGATTTTTTATTTTTATTTTTTTTGTATTTGTCTTTTGATCCTCTGGGCATTTGTGGTGCAATGATTGGAGTTTGGAATCAGATTTTTTTATTTTTTTATTTTTTTATTTTTTTATTGAAAGAAGTCTCTTCTGCTCACCAAGACTGCATTTATTTGATTAAAAATACAGTAAAAACAGTAAAATTGTGAAATATTATTACAATTTAACACAGCTGTTTTCTATGTGAATATATAGTAAAGTGTAATTTATATCCTGTGATCAAAGCTGAATTTTCAGCATCATTACTCCAATCTTTAGTGTCACATGATCCTTCAGAAATCATTCTAATATGATGATTTGATGCTCAAGAAACATTTATATCAATGTTGAAAAAACTTGTTGCTGCTCAATATTTGTGTGGACCATGAACATAATTTAATTCAGCAATTAGTTCACCTTCAAAAAAAATGTTGCTGATAATTTACTCACCCCGATGTCATCCAAGATATCCATGTCTTTCTTTCTATAGTTGGTTGCCATTGAAGTCCATTCTGTGTAGAAAAACCCTGGAATGTTTTCCTCAAAAACCTTAATTTCTTTTTGACTGAAGAAAGAAAGAGATGGATATCTTGGATGACATCGGGGTGAGTCAATTATCAGCAACATTTTTTTTTAAGGTGAACTAATCCTTTAAGTAGTTTAAAAGTGACAGTAAAGACATTTATAATGTTACAAAATATTCGATTTCAAATAAATGCTGCTCCTTTTAACTTTCTGTTCATCAAAGAATCCTGAATTTTGTTCCCCAAAAATATGAAGGAGCAAAAACTGACATTGATAATGAGAACTATTGTTAATAATTGAGCACCAATTATAATTGTGTAGATAAATTTTTTTATATTTTCAAATAGAAAAGTTATTTTAAATTGTAATAATATTTCACAGTATTATTGTTTTGACTGTATTTTTGTAAGAGCAGAAGATACTTCTTTCAAAAACATTAAAAAATCGGAATTATTCCAAACTTTTGTTTATTAGCGTATTAAACTAATTCTTATGACTTCATTCTATTGTCTCATCCAACAGGAAAACCTCTCCCGGTCGCTCACAATGAACACAGATTATATTAAACTGTTATGAGAATTGTTAATAATAAGACAACTATCTTCATGGACAGAAGTAACGAACGGGATGTTTTGAAGTCTATCTGGCGACTTCTGTAAGAAGTTACTCAGTCGTGACTTGATTTCATGACCCTACATCTCCTCTTCCCTCTCAATGAGATCCTGTTATTTTAGGAATTAAAGAGAAATGTCACGATGACCAAATGTTATTGCTTGGAAATTGCACTTGGTTCTCATTTGTTTAACTTTTGAGGCTAGGATGATGTCGTGATTCTCCGAAAGTTTCTTATGGGAGAAATAAAAAGACACAAACGAGTCAATTAATGTCATCCAGTACGAGTGACACATGTGAAGCCGCTCCGATCACTGGATAAGAAATGTTTGAGTTGAGATCTCTTGAGTTTTGAAAGCAGACGTTGATAACTTGGCAAATCTGAGAGTATTCTAGACACTTTTGAGATCTCTCTGAAATATAATCTGAGATAGATAATAGACGTCTTTAAAGACCCTTACAAAAAAGAAGTATACTTCAAGCTCATTTTATTAGATATTGTAAGAAATTGTAGTCTGCCTCGACCCAGATTCCTCTCCAAAATATATTTTAAAATGAGCTCATCCCCAAAATGGCTTAATTATCATAGAGAGGAAGGAAGTCAAGATACACTGTAAAAAAAAAATATGATCAATAAGTTGACAACATATGGTTTTACACTGCTTTAACTCATCAAAATAAGTTGAGCAACTTTTTTTCTAAGTTATACTAGATTCAACTCTTTTTTAAGTCAGTTTAATGTAATTTAAGTTGAAATTACTTAAACTTCCAAGTTGATTGTACTTTAAGGCAGCAATTTTTCTAACAGTGTATATTGTTTCTTCACCATTTGGGTTGATCCTGAGCAAATGGTCATCATCAATTGTAGAATGGGAATATTTGTGGGACACAGAGAACCTTCTCAGACAACGGGGTGTCACAACTTCATTAACATTAACATACAGACCACCGCTGTTGCAACAAGAGCAACTTCATTTACATTAAGAGTGGTAAAACTGTAACAGGATAAAAGGTTTGAGATTTGGATGTTCTGGGTTCATTCTGACGCCGGTGGTGAACTCAAGGTGCTTCGTGTACCTTGCCACTGCCATGCTGTAATAAACTTCATTTTTGAGATCTTTGACGTCCACATAATTTTTTCTTACAATATAGTTTAGTAAAGTTAAGTAGCTATATTTAAGCATACTTAAAGATACTAATGCCATTGTACTACACTGTATAAAAGTATTGTTGGTTTAACTTAAACCAACTAGTTACCTGGTTGCCTTAAAAATGTGAGTTCATTGACATAAAAAAAAAGTAGTTAATACAACAAAGGAGATTGGTTTAATAATAGAAACTCAAAATATTTAGTATGGGAACCAAATTAATTATCTAAGTTGATTTGAGAAAAGATCAAATGTTGTGGCAACAAATCATGAACATATTTTTTACAGTGTATTTGTAATGTCCCACTTTTTTGTGTAGAAAAGTATACTTTTAAGTGTAAAAGTATAACTATACTATAAGTTAACTTATAGGTATACTGATAGTTTACTAGTTAAATACTTTTTTAGTTTATAAAATTACACTTCTTTAAGTGTACTCTCAGTTTTATACTGCAAGTACTTGTTTTCTTTAAGATAACTTAATATCATACTAATAGTTTTACTATTTACATGTTACTTTTGCACTTTAAGTATACTACTATGTTCCTATTAAGGTATTAATTTTTATACTTAAAATATACCTTTAACTGTAGCATTTTTGATATTGTAAGAAAAGACGTCCACATCAGTTTTTCTTACAATATACTTTAGTAAAGTTTAAGTGGGCTATATTTAAGCATACTTAAAGATACTAATGTCAATGTACTACACTGTATAAAAGTATTGTTGGTTTAACTTAAAAAGGTAAGTTACCTGGTTGCCTGGAGTCCATTGAAATAAAAAAATTTAGTTAATACAACAAAGGAGATTGGTTTAATAAATAGAAACTCAAAATATACATTTTTCATACTTAAAATATATTTTTAGCATTTTTGATCATTTTCACAAAGCCTCATCAAGCTTAATACAGTTCACATGTTTGGCACAAAACTTGTTTTTAGTCACGGTGTCAATCAACTTCATCATTTCATGTTTATTAAACTCGTCCTCGATTGTTAGCTTGTTTGGTTTTTCTCGCTCACAAACAAAGAGCTGTTCCACGCTCCGATCCATTAGCTGTTATTCTCCACCATTCAATCGCTTCTGATACACAGGAATTGCTTTTCTATTGTTCTAGAGCTGGAAAGACACAAATCTCTCTATCTGTCCTCTGCTATCTGCTCATAGCATCGCAAGGGTCACATTCTTCTTGTTATTTTATTAATATTTCACAATGGAGACGCACGACTCCACCTTGGTGGTGGAACAAATATTTTGGCCCTATCTCCGAAATCAAATATTCATTGAAACGAATGGGTCGGGTTGTTATTTCTAAGTTCGGTCCCACAGATTGGAAGGTGAAGGAAGTGCCAGTAAAATGGCACCGCCGGCGGCAGGTCTCTCTACCTCATCTGTGATGCCGTTTCCTTCTGCGGGCACATGATAATCGGCCTTACAAACAAACCCAACGTGTGAACAAGCAGCGAAAGCCAAAGCATCCCAGTTTCTCCACATGAGGCCAGGAATGTGAGGACATCAGCGTAAGACTGTGATCAAAACACACCCGTGTTTATCATCTCCCATTGTGTGATGCAGATGATGTCATTTCCCTCACAGTAGCATCCTCTTGAAAGACTTTCATGCTTATTCGTCAACTTATAAACATTGAATTTCTCAATGAAAATGTTCAACTTTCACATTTAGAGGACCTGATACAACTACTTGAATAAATGCAAGTTTCTTCCTCTTCTTGTCTTGTTTTCTAAAATGTTTAACCAGAACACATTAACACAAGATAACAAGTCATATTTTCTAAAAACAAAAGCATGAAAATTAAGTGAATTTATACTTCAGACAAGAAAAAAATATATAAAAATATAGGGTCAGAAGTTAAGTTTATTTTTTCGACCCCATTGGAAATTTTTGTTGTTGTTTGTTTTAAGCATAATGCCGGTTTAATATCTATCATAATTTTGCCTGATTGTCAATGTATCTTAATTTAAGAATGTTTAGTGTTAAAAAAAAGTTAAAAATACAAATTTGTTGATTTAATTAAGTTGCAAACCTTATTTTGATGAGTTAATACGTAACATCCACGTTATCCCTGGTTTCCGCTCATACTGCCATAGTAACCATGGCGACCGACGTGGACAACTGCGTTACGTCTAGCGGCGCGCTTGGCTGTTGTTGATTCGTTCAAACATTATGGATCATGGCAAGCAGACTTTGGGACAAAAGGAGAACTAAAACAAGGATCAATATCAGCGCGGCGTTTTCGAGATGTCGAGAGCTAGCGTCCGCGGCTAACTTCGACTTGACGGAGTTAATGTAGTTTGTCGAAGTTAAAATGTACATTAAACTAATCAATATTATATAGCTCAACATGATGAAACGTTAGAATATGATCAGTATGTTATTCTAATGTTGATCTAGCTCACTGCTAGTCTCATATACAGACAAACTAACACACAGAATAACATTATAACTTTAACACACTCAAATGCAGTTTAGTGTGATCGTGTAGAGCGAGTGAAACAGCGCTGCGTTCCCTCACAAGTTTGATTCGTCTAATAAACTGCCCTGTGTGAGTGTTATTCAGCACTTGCGGGTAGTAGTTCGGTAGAATTATATGTCCTTATTCCTTTATAGAGAGCCTAAGTCCCGCCCCTTCCGGTGGACCACCATGGGATAAATATTGTATGGTAGTCAATGGCGAGAGATAACAAATATTTTGATCTCGTTTGAATTGTGCCCTGAATTACACATATGATGTTTGTCAATTTAAAAGATACATTTTAAAGTCAAGAAAGTCGCAGTTTGATGTAAAACTGTTGAGGTATAAGACTGTGAAAATACGTAATTACAAAGACTACAAACCCAAAAGGCGCACATGTGACGTCATACCTTTTCTCTCAATGAATGAAGCTAACTTTACTGAAGCTAACGTCTGTCATTTTTTCTATAGTCTTACGTTATAATCGTAACGTTACGCCGTCATGCCTGAGTGTTTTGTACCGGACTGCACACATACGAGCAACGGATGGTGACGTACATAGTGCGAGGCGAGAGATGTAGTTCATTGAGCGATTTTCACATAAAACTAAATGTTACTCTTCTGTTTTATGACAAACTGCGACTTTCTTGACTTTCATAATTATCTTTTAAATTGACAAACATCATATGTGTAATTCAGGGCACAGTTCAGACGGAATAAAAAGATAAGTTGTCTCTCGCCATTGACTACCATACATATTTTTTCCGAAATAAGGTCCCATGAGCCGGAAGCGGAGGGGAGGGACTTAGGCTCTCTATT
>FLSR01004869.1:15364088-15375396 GCA_900092035.1 Leuciscus waleckii | reverse complement strand
TAAAAGAGTTAAAAAACCCAAGGGGAAAAAAAAAAAAAAAAAAAAAAAAAAAAAATACATATTGTAGCTTTAATGAAGTTTGCATCATTGATTCTGTCATTTTCCAGTTTCTCACGGTGAAGCTGTATTGACACAGTCTGTATAAAGTGATGTAAAGATGACTTCGACGTCGTTTGGATTGAAACGAGCAGGTATCATTGGTGTGGGCTATCATAAGCGTGCGGTCAGTGGAGACTGAGAACAATACCTGGCTGATATAAATGAACACACAGCTTTTGATCTTCAGAGCCGCACGAGGAACAAAGTAACATGTAATGCCAAAGACTCGACGCTGCAGCCGTGGAATAAACACAAAGCTAAGAAAATACGGTTTCATGCACGTAAACCAAAACACAATTCCTGCCGTGATATTATCTGCTGTGAGTCACACACTCGATCGGTGTGTGTGTGTGTGTGTGTGTGTGTGCACGATAAATAGCATCTGAACACGGAAAAGGTTTCAAAATCTGCTAGTTACAGAAAGAGAGTTTCCTTATTTAGACAGCAAGATTGAGTTATACCTGATCTGGCATTTTGCCACTTACTGTACAGGCAAATATGTTAAGCCGTTTGGTATGTCTGCGATCATGCTTCTGTTTGCTGAGGTTAG
This sequence comes from Leuciscus waleckii, assembly GCA_900092035.1. NCBI lineage: Eukaryota > Metazoa > Chordata > Actinopteri > Cypriniformes > Leuciscidae > Leuciscus > Leuciscus waleckii. Next base: position 15,374,747 of record FLSR01004869.1, on the reverse strand, counting down.
CTCATACTGACTGCAGAAAACACCTTCGTGTCTGTCGTGTCTGACGTCGCAAGACAGCAATCATCGTTGTGTTTAAGACAATCTCATAATGCATTTTTTTGACAGAGAAACATTCCAAAACACGTTTTTATCCATCTATTGTTTATTTTATATATTTTTAGTAATGCATCTTTTGTATAATGTTACTGTCTTTTCTTTTATTATCGTGTTATATTCCCTTTTTACTGCCTTATCCTTATGTATGTCTGTACTCTTTTCTGCTCTGGAAGCTTCTTTCACCAAGACAAATTCCTTGTGTGTTCCTTGTGTGTGTGTGACTGTGTGTGTGACTGTGTGTGTGTGTGTGTGTGTGTCATTCTGAGTCTAATTATTATTAGCTTATTTGTAAAGCATTTTGTGTCAGTCGTGGACTTCATGAGTCAGAAGGTTAGGCTACTTGAAGAATATTTCAGATCAGTCACTTTTCCATTTAGCTTTTTTGACAGCACCCGTCAATGTCAGAATGACTGAAAGGGCCAATCAAATCAAGGAAGGCGGGGCTTTACTGGTCACATGATGCACTCGCTCCGTTTTAGCGGTGAAAGAGTGTGAGGTAAAATCTAAGTAAACATTAAAGGGATAGTTTACCCAAAAATGAAAATTCTGTCATCATTTATGAATTTCTTTCTTCTGTTGAACACAAAATAATATATTTTAAAGAATATGGTTAATCAAACCATGGATGGGCTACATTGACTTTCATGATATATATATATTTTTTTTTTTTTTTTTTACTATGGAAGTCCATCAACTTTTTGGTTACCCCTTACTATGGAAGTCCATCAACTGTTTGGTTACCCACATTCTTCACAAGATCTTCTTTTGTATTCTATAGAAGAAATACATTCATACAAGTTTGGAACAGCTTGAGGAAATTATGATAGAATTAAACATTTTGGGTGAACTGTCCCTTTAAATATCTGACAACCGTTTTATGATAGGAATGTTAAACAGCCAAAGGTAATATGATGCATGCTACTAAACATTCTTGGGCACGTTTAGCCAATTTGATTTGAAAATATAGGCTAACATTTACGTAGCGTAATTCATGTAATTCACAAACTTTAAACGGAGACGTTTTCACATGATTAGACGCAAAGAGTGTGTTTTTTGAAATAAGAATACTGTTTGCAAATAGTTATTTCATTGATTTAATTCTCTTTTTATTTTGGTTTTGGTCCACCATGTTCGAGGCTACTCTTCATTCCAGCATGTAAATATTCCCATTAGCTTCATTAGTAGCACTTAAGGTGCCATTTAGTTACAGATGCTTTAATGAAAAGTCATTTACAGTCCACTTAACCTCAGGTTCCCCCACAGGGACTGAAGCTGTGATAAAGAGCACAATAGTTAATGAATCAACAATGAAGAAGACCTTTCAGTCCTGGCTCTTTAACCTCTTCACGACATTATAATAAAGAAGATAATAATGGATGAATATGAAGAAGATTAAAGTGTTTGTTTGCATATTCTTTGCACTTGTCTAATTTTAGCTCTTGTATGGAGACCTTGAGCCTTTTGACTTGTTATTGGCATACATTCATGTGCCCTAGAAAGTATATATGGACACTGCAGTCACACTTATAACGTCAGAATGTTATACAAATTATATCAAATGCTGTCGGATCTTTCCTCTTCACCAACATCATCATTTTTAATGTGTTGTAATCACATTAATATCAACATGTTCAACTAAGCACAAACAAACTCAAAGTCACACAATACTTTATCAATCAATCTTCAATTTCAACACTCCATATTGTTTTGAGGAGTGTTTGTCAAGTCATGTATATCATTTCACAATACACTGTTTCAAAGCGTCAGTGTTTAAAAATGTCTTTAGATCCTATAGTGAGAAGGAAGTCTAACATCTAAACAAGAGATTATGTTTTAGCATCTTTAATCCAGAGGCATTTGTGTCGATTATTCATAATTATTATGAAATTGGGTTATCTAACACTGAGGCATTTTTTCGAGTGTGAATTAATTTTCCAAATACATTATTTATGCATCATCTTTGTTGCGCGTTTTACGTCGTTTTTACGTTTCATTAACCACAAACGATGAGCGCGCGTTTTCACCTGGCGGGAAATAGACGCGTAATCGCGTTCGTCTTTGGGAGTAACCATGGCATAACTACTGTCATTATCACTTCATTGTTCATTTACATATCATGTCACTAAAAACTTTGCGTTTTGCAAAGCTTACTGTACAATTGGCGCCAGAGGACACATTTGGGTTGCGCGTAATGAGCCTCATTACGCGCCGCACAATTCGATGTTCCTTTAAAAAGTCTAGCTTTCTGCCTGGTCATAGAAGGCTGTGATTCGCAGGTGTTTCAGAGCTTCACTCGTTGGCAAACAATCCGCACGCCTTCAGGATTTCACGCGCTCCTCCTACACAAGGAACGGGAACAGACCGAGTGTCCTTGAGCAGAAATACAGAATAAAGATGCTCCTTCCTCCGGAAAACCAGCCAGCGCGCAGGAACTATTCATTGTTTTCCGATGACGGACTTTTCTAGGGGTTTCGAGGTTTTTCTAAATGTATAAGATAAATAACCACCTGACAGTCTGCGTATAGGTGAGAGAGCGTTTGAATCAACTAAATATTTACTGAGAATTACCAAAAGTTAGACTATTCCAAATAACTAAAGACAAGCTTTGCGCATTAATGAATGGGGTCATCTTTATTTATGGTTTGGGATGAAATTATGTGGTTATTCTTAGTTGTGGATATTCAAAATAAATCAAATGAAAAACGTTAGAAAACATCATGCGTGTGTACTTTTGAAAAGCTCGAGGCTTTACTGAAATTACCAAAGTTATTATTGTTAGGTGTTGATCAGTGACAGTGTTTTACGCATAAAACAATTGACTAAGAAACTGTTTACTGAATGTAAATCTCTATACATGTCAATGTCACACAGGAGTCAGTCTGCTCACCTTTAAATTATGCACATTACTTATAAATAAATGAACACTAATAAATGCAATATGAGGTTTAAGTTCATTCTGATCAGTGCTTTGTCCCATGAAATGTCCTTATGTATATCAAACCCTGAGGATCAGTGAATAAGCTTGAATATGAATGATGATGATGCAGTCGATAATGAAACTCACCTGCAGCGCTGCATGAATGCAGAAGCAGAGGCAGAAGAAAAGCTGACAGCAGAGCGCGCATTGTGACTAGAGGAATCATTCTCTGATTCACGATTCACTGATCTAGAGGAATCATTCTCTGATTCACGATTCACTGATCTAGAGGAATCATTCTCTGATTCACGATTCACTGATCTAGAGGAATCATTCTCTGATTCACGATTCACTGATCTAGAGGAATCATTCTCTGATTCACGATTCACTGATCTAGAGGAATCATTCTCTGATTCACGATTCACTGATCTAGAGGAATCATTCTCTGATTCACGATTCACTGATCTAGAGGAATCATTCTCTGATTCACGATTCACTGATCTAGAGGAATCATTCTCTGATTCACGATTCACTGATCTAGAGGAATCATTCTCTGATTCACGATTCACTGATCTAGAGGAATCATTCTCTGATTCACGATTCACTGATCTAGAGGAATCATTCTCTGATTCACGATTCACTGATCTAGAGGAATCATTCTCTGATTCACGATTCACTGATCTAGAGGAATCATTCTCTGATTCACGATTCACTGATCTAGAGGAATCATTCTCTGATTCACGATTCACTGATCTAGAGGAATCATTCTCTGATTCACGATTCACTGATCTAGAGGAATCATTCTCTGATTCACGATTCACTGATCTAGAGGAATCATTCTCTGATTCACGATTCACTGATCTAGAGGAATCATTCTCTGATTCACGATTCACTGATCTAGAGGAATCATTCTCTGATTCACGATTCACTGATCTAGAGGAATCATTCTCTGATTCACGATTCACTGATCTAGAGGAATCATTCTCTGATTCACGATTCACTGATCTAGAGGAATCATTCTCTGATTCACGATTCACTGATCTAGAGGAATCATTCTCTGATTCACGATTCACTGATCTAGAGGAATCATTCTCTGATTCACGATTCACTGATCTAGAGGAATCATTCTCTGATTCACGATTCACTGATCTAGAGGAATCATTCTCTGATTCACGATTCACTGATCTAGAGGAATCATTCTCTGATTCACGATTCACTGATCTAGAGGAATCATTCTCTGATTCACGATTCACTGATCTAGAGGAATCATTCTCTGATTCACGATTCACTGATCTAGAGGAATCATTCTCTGATTCACGATTCACTGATCTAGAGGAATCATTCTCTGATTCACGATTCACTGATCTAGAGGAATCATTCTCTGATTCACGATTCACTGATCTAGAGGAATCATTCTCTGATTCACGATTCACTGATCTAGAGGAATCATTCTCTGATTCACGATTCACTGATCTAGAGGAATCATTCTCTGATTCACGATTCACTGATCTAGAGGAATCATTCTCTGATTCACGATTCACTGATCTAGAGGAATCATTCTCTGATTCACGATTCACTGATCTAGAGGAATCATTCTCTGATTCACGATTCACTGATCTAGAGGAATCATTCTCTGATTCACGATTCACTGATCTAGAGGAATCATTCTCTGATTCACGATTCACTGATCTAGAGGAATCATTCTCTGATTCACGATTCACTGATCTAGAGGAATCATTCTCTGATTCACGATTCACTGATCTAGAGGAATCATTCTCTGATTCACGATTCACTGATCTAGAGGAATCATTCTCTGATTCACGATTCACTGATCTAGAGGAATCATTCTCTGATTCACGATTCACTGATCTAGAGGAATCATTCTCTGATTCACGATTCACTGATCTAGAGGAATCATTCTCTGATTCACGATTCACTGATCTAGAGGAATCATTCTCTGATTCACGATTCACTGATCTAGAGGAATCATTCTCTGATTCACGATTCACTGATCTAGAGGAATCATTCTCTGATTCACGATTCACTGATCTAGAGGAATCATTCTCTGATTCACGATTCACTGATCTAGAGGAATCATTCTCTGATTCACGATTCACTGATCTAGAGGAATCATTCTCTGATTCACGATTCACTGATCTAGAGGAATCATTCTCTGATTCACGATTCACTGATCTAGAGGAATCATTCTCTGATTCACGATTCACTGATCTAGAGGAATCATTCTCTGATTCACGATTCACTGATCTAGAGGAATCATTCTCTGATTCACGATTCACTGATCTAGAGGAATCATTCTCTGATTCACGATTCACTGATCTAGAGGAATCATTCTCTGATTCACGATTCACTGATCTAGAGGAATCATTCTCTGATTCACGATTCACTGATCTAGAGGAATCATTCTCTGATTCACGATTCACTGATCTAGAGGAATCATTCTCTGATTCACGATTCACTGATCTAGAGGAATCATTCTCTGATTCACGATTCACTGATCTAGAGGAATCATTCTCTGATTCACGATTCACTGATCTAGAGGAATCATTCTCTGATTCACGATTCACTGATCTAGAGGAATCATTCTCTGATTCACGATTCACTGATCTAGAGGAATCATTCTCTGATTCACGATTCACTGATCTAGAGGAATCATTCTCTGATTCACGATTCACTGATCTAGAGGAATCATTCTCTGATTCACGATTCACTGATCTAGAGGTTTCAACCTGAATAACTCTCTGAATAACTGGCCATGATATATTACTACACATAACTACCTTCGGTCAGCTCAGTCTTGACTAGCTTTAAGGTAATCTGTCATTGCAGCGCATGACCAAAACAAGTCCTTTACGTCTCAGCTCATCTTATTCAAACTTTATATTTGTATTATTTATTATTTTATTACTACTTAAAGTTTTCACTCATCAAAGCATGAATAACCTCAAAAATTGCACTTGTTATTAGAATATTTCAAGTGAAATCCTTTAATAATGATTCCTTCAGTATTTCTGTCCCAGCGTGTATTTCAGGGAATTTTATCATAAAAAAAATGAGTAAAGTTCTGCCAGGAAGTAGGAAGCGTTGAATTATTGTTATTGTTTTACTTCTATTGCCTTTTAATGTTAATGTTTACCGTACTGTAATCATAAGTGCTGTAAACATTATTTGTGATTTTCAGATGAAAATGCACTTCACATTGTTTTATAGGTTAGTTGTTTTATGTTGTTCATACACTTTATAGCATGGAGATGGGCGATTATTATATCTCGTGTAAAGTTCATCCGAGTAAACACCTGCTTTATCCACAAACTACCGTTATATATAGTTGACCAGTCGAGAGCAAAATAATCATTCATTTGGCTTTGGTGACATCTAATGGCCGGTGAAGACACGACAACACAATTCAATCAAAATTACTCAAAACTGTTCAATAGCCTATTATACCATTATAATAATACAGCAGTAGGCTACTAATAATAGGACAAGTAATTTAAATTGTGTTTATGTATTCATTGTTAAAAGTTTCTTTCTTCAAGCCATCTCAATGTGCACAATAGCCTACAAAACACTATAGCCTACTTATATTTGTTTAGCACACCAAAACACTTATTTACATTCACTTAAATTTGTATATGCTAACATACTGTACACACAGAGCTCATTGTCTATTTTGTATATTGTGTTTTTTATATGTTTATTATCTGTTTCTTTTCGCTGTCTGTGCATAATTAATCGTATAAACATAGGCTTGGCAATAAAGCTCATTTTGATTCTGATTTATTGGCTATTTTCTATTACATCAAGTTTTATGAGCACAACAATGAACGTCCACTTTTTCTTGTTTCGAGATGTATTTTTTTCCATTCACTTTTTTTTCAGGGATTTTAACGATTCTTTAGTAAAGTGGTGCAGGTATGGCGTAAACTCTGTAGTCCAAAACGCGGAAACGAGTTAGCATTATCGGTTATTGTTGTTTTTTTGGTTAAATGGCTGAAATAAGGTCTGTGGTGGACACAAGCTCAGTATACTTCTTCTCATAAGTATAACTTCGACGTAAAATACATCAGTAAATCCCCCACTCGTGATTTTTTAAGCTGTTATGTGTCTTGAACAAGGTTGCTAACAAGTGTCTAAATGAGACTACGGAGGCTGTCGAGGAGAGTAAACGTCATCACGCCGAACAGGTAAACTCAGTCCGCTTTTACAGCCTTGCTATGCATATTTGTGCTCTTATACTCCTGTACACACAGAACCGCACACTCCTGAACACACAGAATCCACACAATCCTGAACACACAGAACCACACACTCCTGAACACACAGAACCCACACACTCCTTAACACACAGAACCCACACACTCCTGTACACACAGAACCGCACACTCCTGAACACACAGAATCCACACAATCCTGAACACACAGAACCACACACTCCTGAACACACAGAACCCACACACTCCAGAACACACAGAACCAAAGCGTACACCAGTGTAGGGGGGCTCGGGACACACAATAACACGGGGCTAGTTGTCACACACGATTAAAACTTTCCACACATGACGAAACTTAGTGTATTTACTAGTATTTACTCTTTATCATATCAACAGTATATAGCCAAAATTAAAAAATCTTTGGGAGATATCACTGAACATTTATTTAACCATTGCAAAAGTAATTTACTAGTGTTAATTTTTCATCTCTATTTTTTGTGATTATTTAAAATGAGACAAATCTGATATTATTTTAATCTTATATCTGTTATTTAACAGTTGAGATCGTTCTTTAATGTTGATCTAACAGCAGAAACACTCACACCAGTTGCTCAGGCGGGGCATGTTGTCACACTGCGTTACAATGAGCCCCTATTAGAACTATGATATTCTATTCTATACTTTTATGAATTCTATTGAGAAACCATGAGAAAAAGATAAATAAAGAGTGAATCAATGTTCAGAAATTATTAATTATTTTGTTTTGAACTATGCTGTATAGCTGTGTTTTGTGTTGTCAAACTAAAAAATGTGTTAATTTTTAATTATTAAAAAATGCCATTATTTTATTTGAAAAAGTTAATAATTGTATTTTATTGAGAAAATATTTTAGTTTGTGTTGTATTTTTTTATTTATTACATCAGATAGCATTTTAAGCTGTCATATGGTCATGTTACAATGTGCAACACCTATGGGGCATGTTGTCACAGTTCACTTCCATTCTTTCGGGGTATATCAAGAAAAAAAGTATAGATTTACACAAACTGAGAAAGTCAAAAATAGTTCAGAACACGAATGAAGATACTTTTGATGAAATCTGAACGATTTTTGTCCCTCCATTGACAGTCTACGCAACTACCACTTTGAACTCAAAAAGTTCATAAAGAGATAGTAAAAAAACGAATCCGTATGAATTGAGCGGTTTGGTCCAAACTTTCTGAAGAAGAGACTCGATCACTTTATATGTTGAACGTTTAGAATTTAGGCTTTTATTCACAAATGAACATTGATCAGCGAACATAAACAGAAGCTCAACAACATACTTGCCTTAATGCATGAGAACAAACCTCATTGGTTCTAAGTGAAGCTCAAACGTGCTGCGTAACATCAGAATGAACCTCATTAGCCGCGTTTCCACTGTCGGGCCAGAAGCTCTACAGCGCTTCACTAAAACACACCCATAACACGACTCTCTGGAACAACGTCACACAAACCCATCATTTCACCAACAAATGGAAGTTTTATCAGAAAACGAATCAGAAAGAAATCACTGGAAACCGCGTGATCGTGAAACAAACATGACAAAAGCCACCGTTTGCTGACATTTTTGTTGTTTACTTGAATATTTAAAACCCAAGAATCGATGTTTTACCACAGGTTTACAATAAAAAGTGATACATTGATCAAAATGAATTAATTTGTGTCAAAATGGCACATTCGTCACACAGAAATAAAGTGGTTTACCGTTAGGTCTATTTAGACTTATTCAGTCGCGTCTGTTTCTGTTTATTTGGTAGAGGACATATTTACATCACATTTAGAAAGAATGATTATTTCTACAAATATGCCACCAAAAATCTGACCTGATGAGCTTTAGCACTCTCTCCCAGTGGGCTATACAGTTATAATATACAGTCAGAGAAAGAGGTATAAAGAGACTTTATTGGCTACTGACAGATAAAATAAATACATAGCCTTTATGATTTGTCTGATTTCTTCAAGTGTTCATGTTTACCATGTTTACTATGGTAATGGTTAGCAGTCTTTTGCATCTTATACAGTGATCAGAATCCTATGGAAGCTTGTTTCCGCCACAGAATAAAACATTTTAAAAGATAATTGCGACTTTTTATCTCAGAATTGCGAGATATAAAGTCAGAATTGCGTGAATAAGTCGCAATTGCGTGAAATAAAGTCAGAATTGTGTGAAATAAAGTCGCAATTGCGTGAAATATAGTCAGAATTGTGTGAAATAAAGTTGCAATTGCGTGAAATAAAGTCGCAATTGCGTCTTATAAAGTCAGAATTCTGACTTTTTTTCTCGCAATTGCGACTTTATAACACACAATTGCGACTTTATATCTCGCAATTCTGACTTTATAACACACAATTGCGTCTTTATTTCATGCAATTGCAACTTTATTTCATGCAATTCTGACTTTATATCACGCAATTACGACTTTATATCTCCCAATTGCGTATATCAAAAAATTGCGACCTTATATCACGCAATTTTGACTTAATAACACACAATTGCGACTTTATATCACTCAATTCTGAGATAAAAAGTCAGAATTGTGAGATTAAAAAGTCGCAATTACCTTTTTTATTTTTCACTCTGTGGCGGAAACAAGCTTCCATAGAATCCACATCGGACCACAAACAGAAAGGCATTCAAAAATGAAAGTGAGTTTTGAGGTTAAGAGTCTTTAATGCTGACTGAATCATCCAGCGCTGCCGTCTCCTGACTCAGGTTAACCCTGCCTCTGTTCGTAACCACTCCTCTAGCCCGAGCTGGCCCGGTTTGGACCGCTTTGGTATTTGGCGGGCCAGAAACCCCGTCCGTTGGCCCCGACGAGGCCCGATCAAGCCCCGGAAGTGACAGTGGAAGCGCGACTGGCCCTGGCACGCACTAGCAGCCGCTTTTGGCCCGACAGTGGAAACGCGGCTATTGATTCCTCCTCCTCTATGGCCCTTTGATAATAAAAAAAGATATATGTTGCCCTTATAATGTTGATCAAATGCAACACACTAAGAATAACGTGTCTCTTAAGTTTACTAGTCGTTCTTTCTATCAGACAGAAGCGAAACCAGAGATGATCTTACTGTGGTGAAACTACTTCACTTGTACATTCACTGTTTTCTGCACAGTTTCTAATACAGAGAATCCTTCTGCTGAATCACTGGTAAACATGCTAATGCATGAATAATAACATCAGAGACACATGATGAGAACTGACAAACAATGAAACAATGGCATAAATGAGGGAAAACAATAAATAAAAAAATATAGGAATAACATCAAAGAAACATGAGAACTGCCAAACAATGAAACATAATGGCATAAATGAGGGAAAACAATAAATAAAAATCACAAAAATAACATCAAAGAAACATGTGAACTGCCAAACAGT
>FLSR01004869.1:15347966-15363988 GCA_900092035.1 Leuciscus waleckii | reverse complement strand
TATGATAGTCCGGTATAAAGAGACGAGACGTAGGCTACTGACAGATAAAATAAAAACATGACTGTGATAGCCTTTATGATTGGTCTGATTTCTTCAAGTGTTCACTATGTTTTTTTACTATGCGTATCTTCAAGCGTTTACTATGGTAATGGTTAGCGCGCATAGTCTTTTGCATCACAAACAGAAGGCATTCAAACATGAACGTGAGTTAAATTATTTTAAAAGTCTTTAATCCTGACAGAATCATCCGGCGCTGCCGTCTCCCGACTCAGGTGAACTCCGCCTCTGTTCGTAACCACTCCTCTAGCCCGAGCTGGCCCGCTTTGGCCCAAGGTATTCGACGGGCTAGAAATCCTGGCCGTTGGCCCAGAGTAAGCCCCGATCAAGCCCCGGAAGTGACAGTGGAACGGCCCTGGCACGCACTACACGGCCCGGCCCTGGCCCAACAGGGGAAACGCGGCTATTGCTGTCTCTCAGTTCTGCTCCCTGGTTCCTTGGATTTTCTTGTATCTAGTTGTTTTGTTTGTTTGATAATGTTCTAATAAATTTCTCTGCACTTGGATCCTGCCTTCTCTCGTCTCTGAGAACTCGACGTAACAGAAGGCCAGAACATGGATGGATCTAAGTAGATAATAAACTCATCCTTGCAGAAAGTGTAGTTTTTACTTTGATAGAATCAGATAAATAAAATCAAAATATTTGATTGCCATATGTCTTAATTTTTGGATCAAAATATCAGCAGCATTTTTAATAGTATTATTAATAGTATATTTAAATAACATTGTTCCGATTTTGTTGTATGGAAAATTGGTCAGTTACAAAAAAATAGAAAAGGATTAATGCAAACTACAAAATATACTAGTAAAATACAAGACAAGTAAAATAATATTCAATTAAAATATGTACTACATAATATACATACATAGTAGTAACAATAGAGACAAAATGCAGCAATTTGTTTTACATTACTAAAAAAAGACCACTGCCAACTGAAGGGGAAACCCAATCCAATTTCTTTCCCCTTTTTATTTACTCTCTGTTTCTTAATTAATCCAGGATGAGAGAGAGGACAAGAACAGCATGGGTCAAATGCAGAGGAAGGGTTACAGAGGGTTACTTATAGGAAAATGATTATTTTTAAGTACAAAGGAAAGGTGGCCAAATCATGTGAAATTGTTCTGTTCTGCCAAGCATTGTAAATCTAATTGTTCTGTGTGCACTGCATGTCATTGTTATTGGCCATTGTTACGAACCCCTCCTTAAAATTGGCAGAAAAAGGGTTGCATAACATAAAGAAGGACACGTGAGACCTAAATGAAATGCTAGAACATTTATTTAAATAAACAAAACTAGGAAAACACGTATCATAACGAAAAGACAACAAAGATATTTCTAAGATAATTACCAAACTATGATAAACGCGAACGAACACAAGACACTTCAAAAATAAAGGCAACGAATATTAACAAAAATTACAATTAAGAAATAAATCAAAACAGAAAGAAAAAGCTAGCTGTTTGCTGGTGAATCTCCTCTCTCCTCCCATGCTCCGCTTCAGCGTTGATCACCAACGCAGTCAGTAATTAATACAGTCGATCACCAACTGTACAAGGAGACACAGGTGCACAGGGCAGGACCTAGCAATCAAACTCAGACAAAGAGAAAGAAAAAACAGAGTCAGGACGTCGTAACATGGAGAAGAAATGCACTCAAGGCTCAGGCCGTAACACCATGTTTAAATTGGTTTTGCAAAATGCTAGATTAATTCTACTTTGTCACATCTATAATGACATTTAATGACTTTTAAATGTAATGACTTCTTGCTTTTGCTAAATAAAGATTATTTACATAAAGCTTTAAACATATACTCTTCACACAGCCTTTGTGTCTCGGACCAGCAGAAGATGCACTTTTATTGGGCTCTGAAACGAAACTGCAGGTCTAGATGAGGGGTGGAGATGATGAATGTTAAGTCCAGAAAATCTATTGTTCTGACTGATCGTTCATAGTAGGTTTTCTTCTCTTATAAAAAGTGAAAGGCTTCATGCACGTTCACAGTACAAGGCGTGGTTGTATTGACGAGTCACTCGATGTGGGATCCTTTTGCAGGCTTTATTAAATAACAGGGTCAGACAGGCAAAGGTCAAATACCAGCGATATCAGCAGAGCAGAATACACACACAATCGGAGTCCAGGAACAGGCAAAGGGTCGAGGCAGGTGGTGAGACAATCAGAGTACAGAGTCCAGAATGGGTGCCGAGGTGAAACGTTGCTTAAACTGTTTGAAGGCTTGGTCGGCGAACTCTGACCACTGGAGACGGTGGGTACCTTTCTTTACCAAAGATGTGAGGGGGTTGGCAACTGAGCTGAAATTCCTGATGAAGCGGCGGTAAAAGTTGGCAAACCCCAGGAAGCGCTGCAGTTCCTTCAGAGTAGAGGGCTTGGGACATTCAGGACTGCCTTGACCTGTTCTCATCCATGGCGACTCCCTCCGGACTGATGATGTAACCCAGGAATGTCGTGGAAGTTCGATGGAACTCGCATTTCTCCATTTTGGCGTACAGTTGGTGTTGAATGAGTCTTTCAAGAACAGCTCGGACATGGTGGACGTGGTCTGGAAGGGTATTTGAATAAATCAAGATGTCATCTATGTATACTATGACGGTTTTGTGCAGCATATCCCTGAAAACATCATTGATGAAGGACTGGAAGACAGATGGACTGTTCGCCAGGCCGAAGGGCATGACCAGATACTCGTAGTGCCCGGTACTGGTGGAAAAGGCTGTCTTCCACTCAGCGATTTGGTTCTCCCTCCAGGAGACGTGAGGATCGTGTCTGCGGAGCCAGGGTAAACCAAGAATGATAGGTGGATGAGGAGTGTGAAGGATGTAGAATTGGATCTTTTCGGTGTATAGAATTCCCGTTTGCATGCGTAGCTCTTGTGTGAGGTGGTCCGGAGCCCAGAGGACGCCCATCTATGGCTTCCACTGTCAAAGGAGAGGAGCAAGTGATTAGGGCTACCTGGTTCTGTCGGGCAAACTCTCTAGACATAAAATTTCCAGCTGCTCCCGAATCTAGTAGGGCCACAGTGGCAATTTGTTGGCTATTGACAGTGATAGTAATGGGTACTGTGACACACAGGTTGGGGTTTAGCGCATCAATGTTCAGACTCACCGGCCTCGGGTTCTCAGGGCGTGGCCGTGAAGGACAGGAAAAACGTAGATGCCCAGCTTGACCACAGTACAGACAGAGATGGTGAGCGATGCGCCGATCTCTCTCATCCACGGACAGGTGATAGGAATTGACCTGCATGGGCTCAGGCTCGGCGTAACGGCTAGAACGAAGGCTCGGGGACCACGGACAGTGTGTGTGCTCGCTTGTCGAGATCGGATGAGATTGTCGATTTGGATGGTCAGGTTAACAAATTGACCCTTCCCTCATCACGACATGCCAACTCTGATTGTAGTTCGTAATCAATCCTCTTCTGATATTACCTTAAGTGTGTCATCCATCCACGATGTTTAAACCGCGAGGGTGCGAAAAGCAAGAGCATACTCAGCCGCGGTCATCCTGCCTTGTGAGAGCTCAAGAAGACGATCGCATGCACTCTTCCCCTCCTTAGAATGCTCAAAGACTGCTTTAAATTGTTGGAGGAACTCCTCAAAAGATGGAAAAACTGAACCATCCCCTCTCCATACCGCCGTAATCCATTCTAGCGCCTTCCCAGTGAGCAGCGAACAGACAAAGGCGATCTTGCCCGCCTCGGTGGTGTACAGCGCGGGTTGTTGGGTCAGGTACAGTGAGCACTGAAGGATGAATCCCTTGCATTGCTCGCGATCACCATTGAACTTCTCGGGGAGCGCGAGACGGGGACTCGCGTGAGATAATGTCTCTGGAGCGGGAATGGCCGTGGGGGCTTGCGAGGTCCCGCTCTGTGATGAGGATGTTTGCATGTCACAGACGGCTCTCACCAGTTCTTCCGTGAGCGTCGTGAGGCGATTCAACTGGTGGTGATGAGCCGCGAGTTGGTCCGCCTGGGCGGCGTAAGCCGCGGTCAGACTAGATACAGCCACTGGATCGGGTGACAGCGAAGTATTCTGTAATGACGAGTCACTCGATGTGGGATCCATTTGCAGGCTTTATTAAATAACAGGGTCAGACAGGCAAAGGTCAAATACCAACGATATTAGCAGAGCAGAATACACGGAGTCCAGGAACAGGCAAAGGGTCGAGGCAGGCGGCGAGACAATCAGAGTACAGAGTCCAGGCAGAGAGTATAGCAGGCAGGTGGCAGACCGCGAGAGGTAAGGTCCAGATCAAGTCGTAACAGGTAAACAAACACAGGGTACAAACGCTCAGAATTGTTCACTGGGAAAGCAATACTTTGCACTGAGCACAACGAGAGCTGTGCTTAAAAAGCCCCATTGACGAGCTACAGCTGGACCTGATGATCAGCATCAGCTACGGGGCTGCTGGGACTTGTAGTGCACACAGGGAAAGAGTCAATACCGGGCGAGGGTGCCCTCTGGCCGCCAGATGAGGGAATCACGGAGTTCCTCCCTGTGACAGTGGTAAATTGTTGCTCAGTTAATTTAAACGTGCTGTGATTTTTCATCAATTCTTTAACATTCTTTTTATTATTATTTACAGCCACTTTGATTTTCCAGAGTTATTTGGATTTAAACTAAAAGATTTCAACTTTTGTCACAAAAGTTGTCAAGGTAATGAGTTTAATTATATCTGAACTGATCAAATGTATGCCTTGAATGCGATTTAAGATACTTTAGATAAATCCATGTAAATTAATGTGTACTTGTTTACCGAGAAGGTATCAGTGCAGTGAAGAGCTTGCGATAAAACATGAGATGTGAAGAAAATCAAGGTAAAAATCATTTGGGAACACAGTTTCCCTTTCGAATGGGAACTCTCACGGCATCCAGAGACACTTTGAAGCACACGATTCAAACGCAATAATGACATTGGGAGGGATCGAGTCGAGAGCAGGGGTTGTGGACGGAGCGCGGGAGGAGTCAAAAAGGAATATTTTTGTTTGAGCTCCTCTTGCTATCTCTGGTTCTTGCAAGATCTAATTCTGAGGGATTAGATGCAGAAATAGCGCGTTTATGTAAATTCAGTCTTTTTTCCGGACTGAGTTTTCTTGTCTGGTTTATCTTTGGCTGAATTTATCTTTGAGAAATTAAATGGTAAATACTCATCTGATTTTGAGAATTTAGATGTTTGTATTAATACACTATATTCAGCCTTTCATCCAGACCGTTCTACTTGTCTGGTTGATATTGGCTGCAATTAAAATATGGATGGCCTCCTCTCACTATAGAGAGTGATTCTGCGGAGGCCTCTGTTCTCCTGAGCTCCAGCTAGACTGAGATATCAAATGTGTCGGCCATCTGTGGGCCACTGTGATAAGCTGTCTTTAAGGTTGAGCTCCTCTCGTTATAGAGAGTCGTTCTACTGAGGTCTCCGCTTATCTGAGCTCTACTTAGTCAGTGACATCAAGGTTTAGCCCTCCTGAGGTCGCCTTGATAAACTATCTTTGAGTATGATTGGCCTACTCTTGCTATAGAGAGTCGTTCTGCTATGTCTCCGCTCACCTGAGCTCCGCCTAGATAATGATATCAAGTGTTCGACCCTCTTTAGGCCATCTTGGTGAGCTGCTCCTCATTATGAAACAAATACAAATTAAATGAATGTTCAGTTAAAAAAATACGAGATTCCTCCTCAGTTTAGATCTGCCCCTTACTTGAGCTGTGTCATCAAAATAGTGGGGTCAAAATAAGTTATGGCAACATGTTGTAAGAACTGATTTTCCTGCTAAGACAAAACTCAGCCTCCAATAAAGCCATAAAACGCACCCTGGACAGAAGATAGCAAAGACAGAGCACAGGACATTGTCCTGTCCAAACTTTTCTTCTTCCTTATCTCTGCAACCCCCTCTCCCTCCTCCCTTCCTCTTCTCGCAAATCAAGTCACCAAAAGTTCACTGAGAATGTCTATATATCACATATGATGTATCTTGTGAATCTATTGTTTTTCCTTTTCATGTTTGGTATTATTTTAAGTGTCTCAGTGCAATTGGTAAAATTGTCTTAATTTCACTGCAGTCATTGGTTTAATGAGAAAGATTGAGAACTTAGGAGAATCCTGTTCTCCTCTCTGGGTGATGTCTCTTCAAGATATCTCCCGAAACCAGATGCTACCCCCTGGGGGACATGGATTGAACAAAAAATATTGGTACAACCCTTTTGTTCTGATCTGGGTTTTTAAGGGTAGGTGACAGAGCAGTCTGGGGGAAGCCTATAACCAGGATCATCCCCCATACAGTGCTGTTTCAGTGTTTTCCTGTTGGAAAACACTCACACACCACTGTGTGTCTCTGTCCGGAATGCATTTTTACCTGACAAATAAATGTTACATCTTGATTTATTCTGAAGTTTTCTGAAATCATTATTTTTAGACTATGAGGAGGCTGGTGCTACCGCAGCTCTGTGTCCAGGATAGGTCAAACTAAAGGCGCATATGACGGAGCAGTAGCACGTCATCTGAAGACCTTTTGATTTCTGTCTATCACTGACTTGGCAAGTTGTATGGAAGTTGCGCAACCAAGGTACACTTTTTTGTATGAGTGAGCAGTAGGCAACCGACTTAAGAGGTATTAGCAAACCCTGCACCCTCTGACCAAGATCAGACTGGCGAGGCTGTGTCCGGGAGATCCACGTAAACCCGGGGCGTGTGACTCTGTGCGGCATCGGGTCCCTTAATGAATGAATAATAGAAAGTATGGGATGCTCAGAATAATCAAAGATCTAAATTAATTCATAATCAATATGTATGGCTATTTTCTAATAAGAAATAAGATCTAAATTTGATTATCGTTTGAAATTGGAGTCAGTTTAAGCGCAGAACTAAAGTTATATTGAAACTAAATTCCATTAAATTAAGTAAATTTACAATTTCTAATTCCTAAATGAATTCTAAAATAAAATTAGTGAAAGTGTAAGAAATGTTTTAAGAGAGATTATTTTCTTCAAGTCCACAGGGCCAAATGTGCCCATAGACAAAGATATACCGTCTGGTATACTAATTCAGCCTAGTATAGGGATTTTGCTTTGATTTTGTTTTATTCTTTTGTATGACTGATACTGTGCTGCAATCATTCATTTCTTTCGTTCATTTAGTTTGGGAGGTTCTCTCTGCTAAAGCGAGCTGAGATTTGCTCTCATGGACACTGATTTCTCTTTAAAGGGGAGTTTTTGAGCATGTGCATAATCACATTGTGTTGGTGAATTTAACGTCTTACACAATTCAAAACAGGGAACTACTTGCTGTGAGAAAACAGTAAATGTTCACACGTTACATCAAACTACCCTAAACTCAAGGTTTCCACTGGATTTGTGGTTCTAAGGACGAATTTTGTTACTGGAAGGTAAGTATCTCAAATTTAACCAATAATTACACTATATAACTTGTATAAATATGCAGAAGACTTGGTTTCCCTTAATCTGAGGAAGAGATTAAAATGATATCATAAATAAGTGGAATCTCTAGTGTGTGGTGTGTGTGTGTGTGTGCATTATCCCGGTGGGGAGTTAATACACAGATTGATCATCATCATCTTGTTCTCCTTCCCTTCAATATATATGTGACAATATATATCTTAAAAATTAAAACAGTTAAAATATAAATGTTAAATAAATGTATTGTTTAGCCTATAATAAAAAAGTATCAATATTTACATTTTACTATTTATGTTTCCAATTGAATGTTTGATTATCTGTGGTATTAGGTATTATTTAATAATCTAATGCCAATAATTAGTGTGTATTCAGTGACCAAAAATTTTATGTGATGGTGGAAACAGCCACAAGAACATTAATAATCACCTGTTAATAACTGAACTTCAACCTTAACCAAGCCCTTGTTCTGGGCTTCATTAATTCTTTATTGTGTTTAACATGAATAGCCTTTGTGTTTAAATGTAGCACATAAATAACAATATTCATAAACTCGTACAAACCTTTAACTCAAACTGCATATAATGATTTAAAAAAATCAAAAAGCTTAGTTAATATATAGTCAATGAGTTTTGTTTGAGAGTTCAGAGGAAATTGATTTCATTGCTGATTTGCATGATTTGAAAATAGAAATACTTTCACTGAATTAAAAATTTCACATAGACTGGGAATCTTTGGATAATTGAACATCGAAATAGGCATGTAAAATAAGCACTGCCTGTTTAAACTATTTAAGAGAGCTAAAAGTTCCCCATCATTCAGTCGCGTTCAACGTTACGTCAGAAATGAACTGACGAATTGGATCTCGTCTAGCCCAATCATCTACGAGTGTAAACAAAACAAGCCAATGGACATTGGAGTGAGAGATTTGCATTGCAAACCACACCCATAGACTGTATAAAACAATGGACGTAGTGTCCGTGACGTCACCCGTAGGTTTCTGAAGAGCATTTTTTGAAGCCCAAAGTGGGCGGAGACGACCGTCGCCATCTTGGCAACACGTCACTCCCGGATAAACGAAAATGGGCAAAGAGCCAGGACATGGGTGGACAAACAGTAATTTGGTGAAAGACATAACATTTAAAGTAAAATTTTTTAACCCTGTTACATGAAGTCCTCAACAGTGTTACAGAAGAGGATGCCTTGGGTGATGGGGGTGTCAAGAAAGCAAAACCTTCTTGCCGACCTTCATCAATGCAAGGTTAAGCCACAGGTGGCGCTCCTGGACCACTAACGTGGATATCACCCAACCCAGGGCCTGCGCAGTAACCTTCATAGTCGGTTGCCGAACACAGTTCCTGCAGTGGCTCTGGGTCAGGATTATCCTTGTACAGGTCTTCCAAAACTTTGGCCTGGTGTACCTGCAGGTTGGTGGAGGTGGCCTGGCCAGGAGCAATGTAAGCCCTCGTCTCCAGAGATGAGATAAACTTACACGCTTTGGACAGGAGCCTAGGCCAATTCCCCCAGTTGGCGTCATTTTGCTGGCATAAATGCGCCGCAATCACATGCTCAACCTGTGGAATGTCCCAGTACCACCGCGCCGTCCCACCATCAAGGGTGGTGAGACGGAGGAAGCAGCGAGGCGTGTTTTGGCTGAGAATGGCTTTTTTCATGTCTTAGTTATTTCCTTGTACACCTCCGGGAAGAATTGAACTGGGGCGGGGCACGACGTTCATCATGTGCTTGGTCGTTTTGCTGGCATAAATGCACCGCAATCACATGCTCAACCTGTGGAACGTCCCAGTATAGTACTCAAGTCCAATGCACTCTCGCACTTATCTGTGCACAATGAGAGAGACCGCTGAAACGTGCCATATTTCTAGCAGCATTGAGAGAAAATGCTTCTCTCTGCTTTCAGTAGCGCCTTATATACCCGTATGTCCGGGGGCGTGGCATGCAAATTCCACACACCAATTCCATTGGCCTTTTCTGATACTTTCAAAGGTGATTGGGGCTCCCAAGGACGACCCCATTAGTGTTACATGTCTGTGTGTTTTTGGACTTCGTTCAGTTTCCGCCACTCCTTGTTTCCATCATCACTGTCATCATTAGTTCATTAGTTCCGTTTGCGCTCGGAGACGTTTCGGTCTTACCACTATCAAATTCCGGCATGTAAATAGCGAATCTGCCATGGCGCGGAAGATGAGACTCTGAATGGTTTAACACACGTAAATCCCCAAACACACCCATTACTCATTAAGAGAATAGGGACAACCCTTTTAGACCATGCGCCGGGAGCGCCGACCATTTTTCCCGTCGTTAAACTAGCAGAAGTGGATTCGGACACGACCTAAGTGAACTTGTGCCCTGCACTTTAGACCATGCGCTTAGATCGTTAAAATAGGGCCCTTAGTGTCAGTTCGACACCACGCTGAACGTGACTGACAGAAAGGGAACTACAAGTTTTCCTGCACTAATACTTTCAGTTCCACTCATTTGCGCATTGTCTCGAGGACAAGCCCACAACAGGGGAAGTATCATGAATATTAATGAATACTCAACCCACTGGAATAGTTTCTAATGGGAACTGAAAATCACACAAAACCGGCTTTATCCGAAACTGAAGAAAGGAGTGGTATACAGCAGAACCAAATCAAAATCAAATCAAAACCAATATAGCCTCCTTGTAAAATATCCATTTGAACGTACAAGCAGGTAAATTCATAATGAAATTAATATTATATGTATTTTATATGCATTACTATGTGTGTCTATATGTGAATGAGTTTACAAGTGTGTCTTCAACTATATGGGCATGTTTAAACCAGTGGACTTCTCTAAAATAAACACTTTTCATACACTCTCTTTCTCTCTAGATTATTTAGATGCAGAGGTAATAACAAAAAAAAAACGTTTTGCTTGAGTATTTAAGTGTTAATTTCATTTGATATTTTTCTGATTTTTATAGGTATAGATTTTTACAAGACTGTACAGGAACAGTGAGTATATGTTTTAAAGCTTTTACAACAGGGAAATTAATAGCCTTAATGTTATTATAAGTGACAACAGTAGTATGAATGAATCTAGACTTTAATGCTTTGATTCTTAATTAAAGCTTTGCCAAAACCAGTGGCCTGATGCTAAATATTTAACACTTAACTTCACTGTTAGCAACTTACATTAAAAAAACAAAAACAAAAACACACGCTTAATAATTGACATTTGATGTAAAACAAATTTTAATCAAAAGAATTATATAAGATGATCAAAAGATTTTCAAAAGAATTATTCATTTTTGAATTATAGATTTTAACTTTAATGTTGACTCAATTGTTTTATAGATGAGTGCATCCAAACCCCAGGAAAGGTAATTCTGCTCAGATTACTTCACAATTAACATCAATTACAAAATGGATAATTCTGCAAATAAGACTTATTCTTTATTTATTAAGACTTCAATGTATTTAAATTCTAATATCAAAATATGAAATAGCAGTATGTGGTGTTAAATTCAGCACTGGTCTGTCTGTCACTGCAGTGGTTCTATTAGAATCGAACACTCTCTGAATAAGAAGGAGAAGGAGTTTGTAGACAATAGGAGAAAAGATGTTCTACAAAGCCTGAAGAAGCTTCAGATACACTGCAGTGAGGTAAAACCTTATTGTATATGCTACTTTATATCTGCCTGGCTATTCCTTTTTCTTACAAATGATGCCGTAACTGATAAACATCAAATGTTTGCAAAGTCAAACTGTTTGTGTTTCAGAATGAGGTGCCAAACATTGCATTACTGGGATCTGGAGGAGGAGAAAGAGCCATGGTGGGTTTGCTGGGATCCCTGGATCAACTCCAGAAAGCAGGTCTTCTGGACTGTGTGCTTTATCTGAGCGGAGTCTCTGGATCTACCTGGTACAACACACACACACACACACACACACACACACACACACACACACTGGTTGAATGTCATAAATGAGAGCATATTTTGTTCTTCTGAAGGTGCATGGCCTCCTTATATCAGGAGCCAGACTGGTCCACCAAACTAGAGACTGTGAAAGACAAGATCATCGAGAGACTCAGCGGTCCTGCAGTCAGCTGGGGAGATGCTTATGACAAACTGAAGAAATATTACTATGAGAAAGACATATTCAGCTTGACTGACGTCTGGGCAGCGATGTCGTTACGGTTATGTGAAAGAGGTCTGTAACTATTCATAATACAATCCTGTATGATCTTAATGAGCTGCTCACATTCAGTATAAAAAAGTGCTATATTTTTAGTAGGCTATTGATATGTATGACACACTAGATTAAAAATATGATTTTGTAAGACATAATAACGAGAAACTTTTTTCGTAAGCTCATTAAATGCAAAGCTTCCACAAAGAAAAACAGTTTCTAGCAGGAGGTTTCCACTTGAGCTTGTTTGTCACTGAAGAAATTATTCTCTTCAGATAGACGAACACACACTCTCAGATCAGTGGGACCAGAAGAGTAAAGACCCGTTTCCAATCTACACAGTGATCGACAAGAAATGCAAACAGAGCAATGATGGAGGTCTGTGTGTGTGTGTGTGTGTGTGTGTGTGTGTGTGTGTGAGAGAGAGAGAGAAAGACGGACAGAGTTAATGTGTTTGTTTCAGCTGTTAGATGGATGTGTTCTCTTTCATCTCATGTTCGAGATCCACCTATGCGAAGGGCGTCCGTACCTGACCTCTGCAGAAGCATCCAATTGCACCAAGTCTGGCTAGACAGACAGAAGTGCGCAGCCAATGCCAGGTAAGGCCCCTCCCCCTTACCTGAGAGCATATAAGGCCTGCATGCTGTTCTCCAGTTGACATTCGCTTCTCGCGACCTCTGGACATCTTTCTCACAGCTCGTGGATTTGTTCGGACGTGCACATTTGTCTTCAGGAGGACATATCATTCACATCAGCCTCCGCCGGACGTGATTGTCTTGTTCTCCATTTCAGCTGTGTCGTCCTGCAAGCTGCCCACGCTGCACTTCACATTAGACTGTCCGCCTTTTTTCTCGCTCGTTCCCTTTTCCCCGAAAATTGCAGCCACTGCCTGGCTTTCCAGGAAGCTAATGCGCCGCAGGCGTAAGGTGGTTGCTACTAAGAGTGTGGATTTCGAACAGTCGGACTCTGACAGGGGAAATGGCGACGAGATCGCGCACCCTGGGGACTCCAGTGGAGCGCAACTTTGGTTGGACTGACCGCTCGAAGTCCGCTTTCCTTGAGGACTTCTTAGCGGGTGAACCCTCATTTTACAAACGATGACGAGGGGACGAGGACGACGCAGGCCTTCTCGAAGGCTTGGAGGATGAGGAGCCTATCCCGCCTTCTGTCGCTCCTCAAGCTCACACGCCTGCTGCTTTACCCCAATCCGTCCTCATTGAATGTTGTGAGCGAGCGGCCGCTCGGCTCAATATTGAATGGCCGGCATTGCAAAGTGCCACCGACCAGTAAAGGGACATCTATTATGGGAAACTCCTGGGACCGCCTCCCGGCCTGAGAAACCAGCTTGTCCCTGTCCTTCCCGCTTGTGCCAAGCACATGAAGCAAAGCTGGGGAGATCCGCTCGACCTTAAACACGGCTTTGCGGGTCTCGAGGTGAAAGACATGACGGCTTTCGGCATGGGCGACCCCCCCCCCGCCATCGAGCCTTCCATCGCCAGACACCTCAACGCTTCTCAAGGTGGGCTGCTCGCCCCTCCCAAGCCTGTTCTCCTTAGCAAAATGGATTGTTTCTCTGTGTCCATCCATCAGGCTTCCTACAAGGTCTCGGCATTAGCCGTCAGAGCTTTGAATGTTTCCTCCCTACTTTCTTCGCAATGCCCGCCAGGCTGTCCAAGCCAGCGGGCGTTCAAAGGCTCTTTCCTTCATCGGAGTGCGCACACTGTGGCTCAACCTATTTGGTCTCCCCAATAGCGAGAAGCGGCGCGGCGTGTCGCGGGAGCACCTGTGGTGGCTGGTCAAGCCCTCTTTGGTCCTGCCGCCACCCTTATGCAGCAGTGCTGCGACGTCAAAAAGAAAGAGGACGAGGCATTTAATTCACGTCTTCCCCGGAAATCAGCGTCGTGCCAGGTTCCCCCTCCACGGCCATCTAACACGCCCGCAGCGGGTCGTAATTTGCAAGGTTCAGTCAGAGCCAAACCTCGAGGCAAACCACCAGCGCAGCACGGTAATCCCTCGCCTGCTAAACCGTGGGGTAAAATCCTTCCCATCTTCGCCACGGCCAAGAAACCCCATAATTCCACTCCCTCTGATCACAACCTCAAGCGGACGGCCTGATGCACGGCCACGAAGGGCTTTGAGTCCATGTTCGCAGGTGAACAGCTCGCCGGACGCCTGTTCTGCTCTTCTTATTTCCCCGTTAAAGAAGCGGAGGGTCTCTGTTGGCGAGGTCAGCCTCCCCATACTAGTGGGTGCCCACCCTGTGTTCAAAGATAGGGGAGTGACAAGATCTCGCGAGACTAAAATGTGACGAGATTTCTCGTCGAACGAAAAGCTGTCTCGTGGTATCACCATGACGGAGCGTGAGGGTGAAATTAGCATAGAATATGCCACCGCTACATTCACCTTACATGCTGTTTTTTTATCCAAATAAAAACCATTGTAAACTATTGTAAATGTCTGCTCTGCTAATCCAGCACAAGTTGCAGTTGCACACAGTGCAGCACGAATCACAGTTCACTGATCGCGTGACGATGGTGGAGGATTCGTTGCGCAACAGAATAGCAGCGCTTGCAGGCCTTAAATGCTCTCAGGTAAGGGGGAGGGGCCTTACCTGGCATTGGCTGCGTGCTTCTGTTGGTCTAGCCAGACTTGGTGCAATTGGATGCTTCTGCAGAGGTCAGGTACGGATGCCCTTCCCATAGGTGGATCTCTCCATTCGATGTTTCAGAGAACAGGAGTTACGACAGTAACCTATTTTTTCTGTCTGCAGACCCATGGTTTGAGTTCACTCCATATGAAGCCGGTTATTCCCTCACTGGAGCATTTGTGGAAACCTCCAGCTTTGGCAGCAAGTTTGAAAATGGCTGTAAAATCGAGGACCAGCCTGAGATTGACATGCTGTACCTGCAAGGTAACAAACTCTGTTTTAAAGGAGAGTGTATTCATATTTATAATATCAACTTCTACAGATTGTCAAGTGTACACTGTACATTGACCTGAATTAAAGAATAGTCTAAAATTGATCAATAGTCTCTGTGATGTATATTGATCTGGAGATCAGGTCTGCAAACTGAAATATAAACATTACAGTCAGAAATATTGAAAATCATTTAAAAAGTAATTTCACCAACACAATGAGGTGCTGCTTTTTAACATAAAACTTCTCATAACACAGTGATTTTGTCATGATTCCTGTCTTGTGTTCCCCTTGTCTTGTGTGGACTTTTGCTATTTCCTGTTCTGTGCCATGTTTTGTAGTCCTTTGTAGTTTTTTCTTGTTTATTAGTCTCTCCAGGTGTTGTTATCTTGTTTAGCTTGTTTGCCTGTGTATTTAAACCTCTGTGCTTCAGTTGTTGTTTGTCGGTCGTTGTAGCTGTTTCCTGTTTCCTGTTCCATGTTCCTGTCCTGAGTTCCATGTTCTGTTGTTTACCCTGGATTACCTGTTTGTTTTATTAAAGTAGTGCTTGCATGTGGATTCTCTCTCCGCTTCGTTCCTACCTCATTGACTACGTTTACATGCAGCCAATAACCCATTCAAAAAGGGAATATTAGCAATAACCCGGTCGCACACGGCCATGTAAACACCGGCAAAACCCCGAATATGCTCATATCCCGGTTTTTAAAAACCCGAATATGATCCCTGGGGTACCCCTTTTCTAACCCGAATATTTGGTCATGTAAACGCGTATCGGCATATCCCCATTAAAAGGAACATTG
This sequence comes from Leuciscus waleckii, assembly GCA_900092035.1. Classification (NCBI taxonomy): domain Eukaryota; kingdom Metazoa; phylum Chordata; class Actinopteri; order Cypriniformes; family Leuciscidae; genus Leuciscus; species Leuciscus waleckii. The sequence goes on along the minus strand of FLSR01004869.1, from coordinate 15,348,621 downwards.
ATTTGTGTTCTGCGCATGTTCTATTCGCAAGGAATCTTGGTCTTTTGAGTACAGACGGCGCATACAAAAACCCGGGTGCAGTATACCGGAAGTAAACAAGAAGTAAAGGTAAACATGGCGAGACGCAGCACAGCACCACACTTTTGGAGCGAGGAGGAAAGCGTAAACAAAGGCGATTGCTATCTGCCCCGAACTATTCATTATCCGCGTGCTGCTGCTGTTGTTGTCGTCTTTGGATACAGGAAGAAGAATCGGAAATGACGCATATTCCGTCTTAAGGTTGTCCGTACGTCCAGACGCTAACCGTGCGTCGCCGTTTACATCGGGATATTGCCAATTGATTACAAAGTCCATGTATACAGGAGTAACTCCTTGCTCACGCATGTAAACGGGTTATTCCGAATGTTTCAGAAACCCAAATAGTGACCTTAACCCGACCATAACCCGAATATTGACAGCTTGTAAACGTAGTCAGTAACTACGTTTACATGCAGCCAATAACCCGTTCAAAACTGGGATATTAGCAATAACCCGGTCGCGCACGGCCATGTAAACACCGGCAAAAACCCGGATATGCTCATATCCCAGTTTTTAAAACCCGGATATGACCCCTGGGGTACCCCTTTTCTAACCCGAATATTTGGTCATGTAAACG
>FLSR01004869.1:15337366-15347691 GCA_900092035.1 Leuciscus waleckii | reverse complement strand
GATTTCTTTCATAATTTCCTGCTTATAAGAGAAACAGGGATGTTTGAGGAAATGAGTAAAGGTAAAGCATTTCTTACAGCTTTTATTTATTGACAAGTTGATCAATCTTTTGTGTCTAATGATCTGTTCATGAAAATGTAAAGCTCTTTAAAGCTAAAATGCTAAAATGATGATTATCACCTGAAAACACCTGATATCTGAATGTCATAAATTTGGGGACACATGTTTGTTCAATATGTGTTTTCTTCAGAAGACAAATGTCTCCAGGTGCTCATGGATCTCGTGGACATGAATCTCTCTCTTTTGAATGGCATCGATCCGTCAGCTCTTGATGAATCCATCAGAACAAAGCTGAATGGTAAGATTTTCCTAAAGTGTGCTAGAAAATGTATCTTTAATGGCTTTTCAGCAACACTTAAACAAGCTTATTGATGAAACCACTAATATGGATACATTAACATGCAAAAACATCAATTTTGGCTAACAAAAACTAACACAAGATAGATAAAAAAATGTTTTACTTGCATCAGATAACAAGAACTCAATCATGTTCCCCTCTTTTCCCAGAGCTCACTGGAGGCAAACATCAGCAGGTTATTCAAAAGAAAAAACTAAATCTCACTGATAAAGAAGCTGCAAAACAGTATATGAAACAATACACAGGATGTGTGTAATGATTTGAGTCATTCCTTCAGTTTCTGGCCTTTTGGTAGGTTAAACTGTCTCTACAATGTGTTGTATTTGATTAATGTACTTACTTAGTGATTTTCTAGCCAGATTAATGCATAAACCAAATGTGCTTTACTCTAAGCTTCCATAAAGCTTCAATTAGCTTCAACAAAACCGGTTTTAACAGACTGATGCCACAGAAGAACCTTTAGACATCCAATCATGTACTTTTGAAGAAACGATAATGAAACATCAAAACCTTTTCTCCAAAAAAATATAGTCAACTAAAAACATACTGTATACAGAATATAAAACAATTAAGAACCACTGTGTATTTGTTTTACAGGTCTTTGGAAGAGAATTGTTATATGCATGGCTCAGTGGATCTGGGGCAGTAAATATGACTTTCTTTACAACATGAAAGGTGAGAACAGAAACTCATAGACAGATGCTAACTGGAAATTCATTGTAAATAATATAATAATGCTGTGATCTCTCAGATAAAGCTGTGCCCCCTGCTCTTCTGAAAAGTGAGACGAGAGACTATATAGACGGAGGACTGTTGCTGAACTCCCCCTATTTCTCAGTGCTGAGAGAAGAGAGAGACATCGACCTCATCATTTCACTGGATTTCAGTGACAATAATGATCCTTTCACGGTATTAAACACACAGAGAATTCACTCATAGAAGTTCATTTAAAGAGATAAATCCCGTAGAAATCATCATTTACTCCCTCTCATGTCGTTCCAAACCCGTGACTTGTTTCTTCTGTAAAACACAACAGGAGATTTTTTAAAAATAATCTTGCTGCTTTTTTTCATTCTTATTGACCACCAGAATTCACACTAACCCATGTACAGGATTTTAAACACATTAAAGGGATTCTCCACTTTAAAATGAAAATTCTGTCATCATATACTCACCCTCATGTTGTTTCAATCCTTTATGAATTTCTTTCTTCTGCTGAACAGAAAGGAAGATATCTAGAAGAATGTCAGTAACCAGACAGTTTCATTTTCTTTATAATGGTTTTCTATGTTAAACTCTTATATTCTGTATATATTATACTCTAGGCATATGTGCTTGTCTGTATGCATCATCATACTGAATTATATGTATGAATTACTTTCTAGAATATCTAGAATTCTGTAAAATAAGAAAAAGCATTGCCAGCCCATCCGCTAACTCAGCATTTGGTAGGCTATCCAAGTGTAAAAATATTTTATTAAATGATAATGTTAATGTTTGTTAAAGAAACAATCATAAATTAAATAAATAAATAAATAAATATTAAATAAATAAATATTTTAAATTATTAATTTAAAATATGCAATCATCCTTATGCAATCATGTTTCACATGTTTTACTGGTAATGTGTCTGAAGACTTTCCCCTTTTCTCAGTGAAAAGAGCCTTATATAAACATGTTCTATCAGATCAATGTTGTCTGCCACAAAAAATTAAATGAAAGGTGGGGCTGGATAATTGCAAGGAAATGTTGCATTTTCCTGGTCCCTGTGAATGACTGTATAATTTATCATTCATAACCTCACCCTTATGATTATGTCTGGACTTGCCATGTATTTTCAGAGCCATATAAAGAGCATCTTCTGTGGGCATGTCAAGATAACAGCAGCTGTGTTGATACGGTATTGTTGGTGAAGACTCGGATTTACAGGAATAGTAAGTATATATTTTAAAGCTTAATTTAAATAATGTCTTTTCAACGATACAAAGGCAATTAAAAGGTTTCATGGCATTTTGATTACATGTGATAAATGTAGTAAGCATTTATAATCTGCTCTTAAACCGTTTCAAACATGCTCAATAGCACACTATCAAAACTGCATACAATCATGATGAAAAATGATTTGAGGTATTCCTATTTCAGTGGTAAAGTTTTCGATTTTTTATGCATCACAATTTGTATGTTGAATATACTATAAATAATTTTACGTTTTAATATGATTTAAGTTGAAAGGAATTTAAGGCAGCAACTTTTTTTTACAGTTCTGCTATTCTGATCCATACATTTTATTTATTTATGCGTAAATAATATTTACGACTCTATTAGAGTAAAAACTATGAGGATTTAAGTTACTACTTTTTTGTTGATTGCGTAGAAAGAAAAGAAGCGATAACTGTGTTTAAAAAACGAAGTGACTTCACCATACTTTACAGTGTTTTACTGTAGTACTAGAAGATGCAAGGATGGAATGTGCTGGAGGAGACTTTACAAGTGCTTGCTCATGCATTGCCAATACAAGATCTTTACCAAAAATTGATGCACCTCTTGATGGAAATAAATGTTACTCCAGCACATCCCAAAGACTTTTAATGAATTTAAGGTCTGGACTCAGAGGAGCCAATTCATATGTGTGAGAATGATTCTTCATACTCCTCCCAACCATTCTTTCACAATCTGAGCCAGATTAATCATGGCTTTGTCATCCTGGAATAAGGCCATGATGTTCTTCCTACATGGTTGTTTAAAGGGATAGTTCACTTTGAAATGAAATCACCATAGTTTACCCATGAGTCTTTAAGCAGCACTTGTGTTACCTCAGCTGAATATATTGTGGTAACAGCTTCCTGTTTACAGTTGTCTTTGATCGAAGCTCGCTAAAGCCGACGCATGTTAAAAACAATGCGACGGAGGGCAGCAGAATACAGCAGAAAACAAGGCGGCACTTTTTCCATTTGAACCAGAGGATGACACTAACAAGTAAATGCTGACACGTGACTGAGTCGTTTAGATCATTAATTTAACAGATTTGTTCAAAAACACATCAAAAGAAGAATCTTGATCAGTGAATCATTAAAACATTCACCCAACCCAGTCGTTCAAAAATGCGGATTCATTCAAGAACGAAACTACTGGCAGACACTTGCATTCGACAGATTTGTTTAAAAATATTGAATCATTCAGTGCTTACAGTTGAATCACAGCTGCACTGATTTATGTCCATCTTGATTATTAAAGTAATATAATGTGATTCATTTCATTTAATGTGAGCATTTTGTTAATTAATCAGCATATAACATTTTTAAATGACATATTATGTTTAAAGGAGCTGTATGTAAGAAATGTATTTCAATTAATCATAAAATGGCCCTGATATGTCACTAGACATTAAGAAATCATGTTCATTTCAAATACTTATATCACTGACAACAGTAGTCCGGCCAGGATATTGTCATTTAAAAAGTGAAGTTGCAGCCCTCAACTGATGTTGATTTTGTCATGTTGTGTTTTGGCCTGATGCTCCACCCTCCACCTATCTACCAATCACGAAGTCAGTAGTGTTTCGGCATCGGGGTTGCCAGCTCTGCTCTAGTTACCAAAGCTACGTAGCAGCCGACGTTCCTGCTGGATCCTGCAGCCTATCTGGCAACCTCGAGTCAGGGGGGAGGGGATACACCGCTCTACAGTAATTTGAAAGTGATTGCAGTACCAGTTTTGGCCACAATCTTACATACGGCTCCTTCAAGGAAACAAATTTTGCAAACATTTCTCGGTAACATTTAAAAATGTAAGACGAACGTCCACTTAAACATTTTAGAGAAAAAAAAACACTCCACGAATGATATGAATATGTTTTTATGCTAACGTTTTAAGAGCATTACTAAAGATTAGATAACACTGAATGAACATTCTTTTAAAGTTACTTGAAGAATGTTTGTTCAGAACTTTAAGACAACCTTCCCAGAACGTTAACTAAAGTTCTTTACGTTAAAAATAAGGTGGATATAATGCTTTGAGTTGTGTGTGTGTTTCAGGATGAAGTGCCAAACATTGCATTACTGGGTTCTGGAGGAGGAGAAAGAGCCTGGTGGTTTGCTGGGATCCCTGGTTCAGCTCCAGAAAACCTCCAGTCTTCTGGATTGTGTCCTTTATCTGAGCGGAGTCTCTGGATCCACCTGGTATGAACCCTGAGAAACAAGAACAAACACACACACAGAGTTGGGTTGAATGTCAAAAATGACAGCAGTATGTTGTTCCTCTGAAGGTGCATGGCCTCTTTATATCAGGAACCAGACTGGTCCACCAAACTAGAGGCTGTGAAAGACAAGATCATTCAGAGACTCAGCGGTCCTGGAGTCAGCTGGGGAGATTCATTAGCCAAACTGAAGAAATATTACTATGGGAAAGACTTCTTCAGCATGACTGACATCTGGGCAGTGATGGTCATTCCGACATATGTGAAAGAGGTTTGTAAATAGCCAATTCATGACCAGGGACAGATACAGCAATGTTTTATAGTGTGGCATGAGGACTATGAGGAGTGATAAAACCAAAGCAAGCAATAATGCATAGTTCTTGTGAACTTATGTCCTGACATAGACAATTTGTGTCCACTCTCACGCAATTTGCTGAAGGCACCTTTATTCACGCCAGAAAGGCCAGTGACGTATGCCGACATGGGCAGGGTTACCTCAAGTTTAGCTTTGCTAATGAAGGGCTAATCAACTTTTTTCAAACAAAAATGTCTAAACACAAGTTCAGACAGGACCACTTTGGCAAGTTACTTGAGTTTATTAAACACAATTTATCTTTGGCGGTATGGTTCCTTATGGGGGTTCTTGCTCCATAATTAATGACATACAGAGCTTAACCATTAACCATTAGGCACTATGCCTACGTGGCCTGCCTGCTCACACTGAGCTCGATAAGGGTTCTCGCCCCTGTCCTATGACATGTGGGTGTTTACTGTCTACATTTACATTTACATTTAGTCATTTAGCAGATGCTGATGGAACCACGAGACGTCGCTCGTTGACCGATCGTAGGCTTCTGGTAGGGATGTAGACTCGTAGAAGTGAGTGAAAGTAGGAAGGAGCTGAGCCTGTGATAGAGCTGTAAGCAAGCGTCAATGCCTTGAACTTGATGCGAGCAGCGAGTGTTAGCCAGTGCAGAGAGATGAACAGAGGAGTGATGTGGGCCCTTTTTGGCTCGTTGAAGACAAGACGAGCTGCATCATTCTGAATCAGTCTAAAAAATATAGACACAAGAACTGTCCGGTGTGTTTGGGGATTGTCCACGCCAAGTTGGCTATCTCAAACCCCGGGCGTGTGATCATGACAATTTGATCAGGACTTAGTTTGAGTATCGTGAGGATGGCTCTGTCTCGCTTGATGCGGGCGAGGAATTCTCTGACGACATTCTTCAATCGGGGAAAATCAGGGCTCTCTCCTCTCCCTCTGAGGTGACAAGTTGAAGTGAGATGATAAAGGATCCCTTCATTGATCTGTATAAGAGAGTGGAAGGGAAGCTGTCAGTAAAGTGGCCTGCCCCTCTCCCGAATACAGAAAATAGTGATCAGTTCTAGATGTGATCACTGCTAGAGCATTGAGCACTATATCCTTGCTGCAAACTTACCAGGCTAGGGGGAGCTGAATGAGGTCATGTGATGGCCAGTTAGGTGATGGCTTAACGTCATCTTTGGTTGACCCTGACGAACCTGCCCGTAGGGGGTTCGGAATGCTTTCCTTGGTGCGCCGATCTTCCCAGCCAGTTTGTTTGGTGAGGGTTTTGATGCATTTCAGGCGCAGTTTGAAGATCTAGAAACAAGCGAAATCTCTGAGGGCTTCAATGCCGAGGAATCTTAGCAGACCAGAGCAGTCGGCTGCACAACCAACGGTTTAGGCTGTCAGCCAAGAGACCGGCCCCAGCAACAGCGTTGAGGCCCAGTGCTTGGAGAGCTAGCCAACACACACACAGCCTAAACAGCAGGCATGGTCAGGATAGAAGGGCCCGTCCCCGGCTACAGGGTAATATTTCTCTGCAGGAAAGAATAGGCAGTCAGATCCCTAGACCTCAGAAGGGAGTGCAATATCGGTCCAGAAGTAGCCGCGTTCTTCTCTCGGCACAGAAAAGACCTTGCAAGATAGCGTGTTCAGTTTTGAGTTTATTGTCAATAAAGACATTTTGTGATCAGCATACAATGCCTCATGTGTTGATTTGTCAAATCAATCAAAATGCATTAGAACCACTAACCTCACATTCGGGCCATGTGCCGACAGAGGAGGAAAATGCAGTGATACGCAATATCCAGCAGTGTTTGGAAAAGGACGCAGGGTTTCCACAGGTGATGCCGGGGATCATCGCTGCTGACTAGAGTGGTGGCACGTATGCATACTAATACTGTGGGTAATTTGCACGATTTAGTGGGGCTATCAGCTGCAGTTCCTCTCGCACCCTTTCCATTGAGTAATTGCTAGGAAATCCACAAGTGGGGGCTTGTGCCCTTTCCTGGATTTACGGTATAAGCACCTCAGACATTACAAGATCAAAATGCTTACAGTAAGTCACCTGCTATGCTCTCTGCACTCCCGGGGTTGGTATGCATGGGTGGATTTGACCGATGCATATTTCCATATCACAATCCACCCTGCACACAGAAAATTTCTGAGGTTCTCCTTTGAGGAGACTGCATTAAAATTTCCATTCGGGCTGTCCCTAGTGCCGTGCATATTTACTAAATGTGCAGAAGTGGCGTTGACTCCGCTGAGTAATAAGGGCATGAGAGTGTTCACCTATTTAGACTACCTGCTCCTGACTGCAAATAGCAGGGAACAAGCATGTGCAAACACAAGCACTTGTCTCCCATTTACGAACTCTGGGATTCTTAACAAATCTCAAGAAGAGCTCCCTGGTTCCGAGTTAGCCGATTTCATATCTCAGTTTAGAAATAGATTCAGTACAGAAAACAGCTATGCGGTCAATACGGAGGGCCGAGGATTTTCGCAGCTGTCTGATTCAGTTTCAGCTAGGCAGGCAAGTGAGTTTTCGTACAGTGCTGAGACTGCTGGGGCTCATGAACTCATTGATAGTGCTCATACGACTGGGTCTCCTCTTTATTGCGTGCGTTCCAGAAATGGGAGCTGAGCATTGGGCTGAATGCCACACGGCATTTAAACACAGGTGACGATAATGAAATCGTGCTTTCGTACTCTGATTCCATGAGAAAACCCAGATCTGTTGACAGAGGGAATCCGCCTGGGCAGGGTTACGTCGCGTGGTGATGACAGTTGTGTCACCACATGGATGGGGAGTTCTGTGCCAGGGGAGCTCTGTAAGACTCCAAGGTCATGGGTTCAATTCCCAGGGAAAGCAAGAACTGATAAGAATGTAAAATGTGTACCTTGAAATTCAATGTAAGTCGCTTTGGATAAAAGCGTCTGACAAATGCATAAATGTAAATGGGTCTACCCGCTAAGAGCGGGAATCTGATGGCAGTGGGGCTGCCAATCAATGTAGTAGCCACAATACAGAGCACTAGGGCGCTGAAAACAGGGGGGCTTAACGGTTTGATGTGGCGCATATTTGAAGACTGGTATCAATGCCCGATTGCAGAAATATTGAGATATCTGCAGGAATTGTTGGAGAAAGGTCACTCCCATTCCACGCTGAATGTTTACCTGCTGGCCATTTCGGCCTGTCATGAGGGCATTAATGATACTGCGCCATGTGCGCTTGCCATTCGGTTCCTTAAAGGGGAGCTGAGTCTAAGGGCCGTACAAAGTCAATGGTGCTGTCATGGGACCTGATTGTAGTTTACGAGGCTATGGGTGAACCTCCAGTTGAGCCTTTAGAATCCTTGATTAAGGTTGCTGTCTTATAAAACAGCCCTCATGCTGGTGCTGGCATCAGCGAAACATGTTGGTGATCTGCATGCACTGTCAGTGCATCCCTCATACATCCAATTTGGATCAAGAGTGGCGTTGCGCCTGAATGCGGTGTATACGGCTGAAGTCATGTCGGGGGAGTATAGTGTGCACTCGTTCAAGCTGCCTGCCTTGTCAAATCTCTCTACTGACTCTGAGGACATTGACAGGAGACTTCAGGAGACCCTGTGTGAGTTTTACGGAGGTACATCGTGCAGACGCAGGCTGTGCGTTCCAGCTTTTTGTAAGCTTTGCCAGCCTAGTTCGTGAGAAATCGCTATCTAAACAGCGTCTTTCACATTGGATCGTGGAGGTGATTTCTATTGCATACAAGAGGGGCATGGCAACATCATGGGCATTATTTAGAAGGGTGTCTGGACATTTGTGTGTTGGCCAGTTGGGCATCACCGCTCATGTTTGTTTGGTTTTATTGACTAGATGACACTGTGGCGACCGTAGCTCAGTCCAAGCTCACCACAGGGTTTTTTAAGTGTGCCATCGCTCCCTTGAAAAACATAGAGGCAACTGTTGCTAGTCCCTTACGTTTAGTTCAGCGGACTTTGCGGGCGTGAATATATGTCCCATGGTGTGTGTTGTACCGAGTGAACCAAATTAATTGGAATGTTGAGTTATGCATATAACTACAATTCCAAGAAGGAGGGAAACGAGGTACAACACCTCTGAGTTGGAGGCTCGGTGAAGAACTGAAGAACAAGGAGAATGATGCATGCGACTGCATTTATATGCTGTGGGCAGGTAACGTCATTGGCATTTCATGCGTAAATAAAGGTGTCTTCAGCAAATGGCGTGATGTCCCATAGTCATATAGAGATAAAACTGATGTGAAAAGTCAGAAAAAAAATCTCCAAAAATGACCGTTTTATTCTCATGAAGTCAAACAGTCATATTTCTTTGTCTCAAGCATGAATGAAATAGTGATGAAATTTACTCAACATTTTCAGTAAACTTCTCTTTATAAAGTCTCACTGCAGAAATGTAAAGATACTTGAGGCTCCATTTGTTCTGCAGATCTTTATAAAGATATCTTTATTGCTGAGAAAATTAAGTTTTATAACTTGAACTTGAAATGTGTTCTCTATAGATCAACGAACACACACTCTCAGAGCAGTGGGACCAGCAGGGTAAAGATGGTAAAGACCCGTTTCCCATCTACACAGTGATCGACAAGCAAAGCAAACAGCGCAATAAAGGAGGTCTGTGTTTGTCAGAAAGAAAGACCGAGAGTTGATGTGTTTGTGTCAGCTGTTATATGGACGTGTTTCTGTCTGCAGACCCCTGGTTCGAGATCACTCCACATGAAGCAGGTTATTCTCTCGCTGGAGCGTTTGTGGACGCCTCCAACTTTGGCAGTCAGTTTCACAAAGGCTCTAAGAAAAATAAGCAGGATGAATTTGACATGCTGTACCTGCAAGGTAACCGTTAAAGGGGAGTTTAATATTTGTGTAATATCAGCCTATATTCTACACTGTACGTCATTGACCTAATTCTCAATCTGTGTGATCAGCCCTGCATTACTAGCGTATTGCGTTAAAGTATGTGGTATTTATGTTATATGTTAGGTTGTTATAGTACCTGTGTCCATTGTTTTATTGTAAACTTTAAATCTTTGCTGAAATTGTGTGTTTTCTGCAGCTCTATGCGGCAGCGCTATAGCTGATGAAGACGAGATTAAGAAACTCCTCTGGCAAAAGATAAAAGGTGCAGCTGCAATTATTCTGAGGACTGAATTCAGCTTAAATTTAAATGGTTAAAATCATTACCATCCATTTGATTTTTTATTGATTTGTTTTTCAGATTTCTTTCAACAAAAGGAAAAAATACTTGAGGAAATGCGGGAAGGTAAAGCATTTCTTAGGCTTTATTTACTTGAATGTTTAACAGCCCTGATTTGAAGTTTTTAAAGTCTCTTATGCTCACGAAAGCTCCGTTTATTTGATCAAAAATACAGCAAAAACAGTAATATTGTA
>FLSR01004869.1:15307479-15331995 GCA_900092035.1 Leuciscus waleckii | reverse complement strand
GTTGCATTTTCAGTTGAATTTGGGGAAACCACTTGAAACATTTGTTATGTTGAGCTATTTCAGTTACTTTTGTTTGATTTGTTCATTGCAAACAGCTGAAAGTCAGTAGTTTTGCCAATAAACCTGATTTGCAATGGGTGTTGAATACTTTCAATTGCAACTGAACATATATATATAATTTCAAATAACAGAAACTGACTTGCATGTGGACTCTATTGTTTTATAGATGAGTGCATCCAAACCCCAGGAAAGGTATGTAATCCTGCTCAGATTCATGGAAGCATTAAAACAAGTGTAACAGTTATATAACTGTTCAAAATAAACTGCAGACTTAAATGCATTGAAATCTAGAATATTCAATATCAAAATATATCAAATAAAGTAAAATTCAGGACTGTTCTGTCTGTCGCTGCAGTGGTAAGGTGCGAATCGAACCCTCTCTGAATAATAACGAGGAGGAGTTTGTAGCCAGAAGGAGAAACTCGGTTCAACAAAGCCTGACGAAGCTTCAGATAGAGTGCATTGAGGTAAAGCTCCTTATTGTATACTTCATATATCTGAGATAACCTGCGAATGGTGAACGTGATCTCACCAAGTACCACATGTTCCTGGATCAAAATCTTTGTTGATCCTGGAACAACTCTCCAATCAACCAATCAGTTTTGAGGGACAAGTTTACAGTTTATGTCAGTTTAGGCTTAGAACCAGTGAGGTGCTTCAACATCAGGGTTATTCACCTATCATTTCCCTCTGATTTTAGGGAAAAGTTATGGGTAGGGTTAGGTTTAGGGGTAGGGATGGGGTAAGGACTCAATTTTGGGACAGGAATGTTATTCCAGGATCAACAAAATATGTTGATCCAGGAACATGTCTTACTTGGCAAAATCACGGTGTCACCTGCGAATGGTGCCAATGAACATCAGATGTCACATCAATTTCACTCTCTTGAACTATGCCATTAATAGCAAGCAACCATTGAAATAATGCTAAGTCAACACTGATGCATCATCATTAATAGCACTGATTAATAGTAAAAGGTGACGTTTGTTCATCATCACTTTCGCACACTCAGATAACGATGAAACGTATTAAGTTTTCAACTACACTTCAATGCTAAATATAAAAAAAAGCACATATATCTTCTGTGGAAGTCTCAGGACCAAAAGATATTTTTCCACTCCCAGCAAACAAAAATATGTTCTAAAAATGTTTTGCTAACGTTCCCATTAAGTTATAAAAACGTTATTTCTGAATGTTCTCTGAACGTTTAAAACGTCCAGTTTTTTAAATGTTTCAAAAACATTTTATCTTGGTTATGCGAAGTAAAGTAGTCAACATTTGAAGTGGATCAAAAAAGTTCATCAAAGTTGTCCTAAGACAAGAAGGGGTTTTGTTTAGCCTGGTTAAAACCAGACCATTCTCAGTAGTAGCTGAGTTATGGTCTGGCAAAGCTCCATAGACAAATCATTTCCAAAGGGGCGTCACCAACGGACGTCGCTCAAATGCCTCTCGGCGCAATTGGATAGACCTAAAACTCCAAAAACCAATCAGAGCGATCGTCATGTGTAAAGCCATATGCTGCGTCCCAAATCGCCTTGTTACACTACGCCATAAAAGTATACTCTTTTTGTGAAGAAAATGTATTTACTTTTGAATGTGTAGCAAAAAAGTAGGCAACTTTTGGACATACTACTTCATCATCTTTATCGGACGGATCTGTCGCGTGCATCCCGTCACGTAAACTTCCCTGTCAATCATCTTGTCACAGATAAAATCCTCTATTAAATCGAATTTAATTTCCTACCGTTTCGGAGAGAAATGTAGTAGCATGTTCATCTGCCAGTGGGTCTTTCATGGAGACTGTCCTCATGTGTTTGCAATTTGAATATAATAATGCTGCATTTAAAAGTAGGTGCGCTTCACCAACGGAGTGGACGTCGCTCAAATGCCTCTGGGCACAATTGGATAGGCTAGACCTAAAACCAATCAGAGCGATCGTCATCGTGTAAACCCCGCCTCAACGTTTCTGATTGGTGCCGCGATTTCCACGGCATGGAAATGGCCTTGAATGAGCTCTTTGCCAGACTACTTGCAGAGCAAATCTAAATTTGCGGAAGTTGTCTGGGTTTTCCCAGGCTAGGTTTTGTTCAGAATTCATATATAACTTTGATGAAAGGTTTTGATCCACTTCAGATGTTGACTACTGTATTACATTTTGCCAACATTATTGAAAAGTTACTTTTGAATGCTTTCTGATATCATTTTGAGAGCTTTTTTAAAGACCAGATAACATTGAATGAACGTTCAATTAACGTTACTTGAAGAATGTTTGTTCAGAACTTTAAGAGAACCTTGCCAGAACGTTACCTAAAATTCTTTTCATTAAAAATAAGGTGGATATAATGCTTTGAGTGGTGTGTGTGTGTGTGTGTTTCAGGATGAGGTGCCAAACATTGCATTACTGGGTTCTGGAGGAGGAGAAAGAGCCATGGTGGGTTTGCTGGGATCCCTGGTTCAGCTCCAGAAAGCAGATCTTCTGGATTGTGTCCTTTATCTGAGCGGAGTCTCTGGATCCACCTGGTATGAACCCTGAGAAACAAAAAACACACACACACACACACACACACACACAGATTAGTTGAATGTCATAAATGACAGCAGTATGTTGTTCCTCTGAAGGTGTATGGCCTCCTATATCAGGAACCAGACTGGTCCACCAAACTAGAAGCTGTGAAAGACAAGATCATCCAGAGACTCAGCGGTCCTGGAGTCAGCTGGGGAGATTCATTAGCCAAACTGAAGAAATATTACTATGGGAAAGACTTCTTCAGCTTGACTGACATTTGGGCAGTGATGGTCGTCACAACATTTGTGAAAGAGGTTTGTAATATCCAATTCATGACCAGGGACAGATCTAGAAAATTATGTATAGTGTGGCATGAGGACTATGAGGAGTGAGAACTCCAAAGCAAGCAATAATGCAGTCTTTGTGGATTTATAGCCTGGCAGACATTGAAGATGGAAAACATTTGCATAATCATCTTACTGCTTAAAAATTATTAATGAATAAATAACAAATAGACATTGTCTATTAAGCGCATCAACTGATTCTAAATTATCTCTGAGCTTAAGGCAATTCACATCGCACAGAAACATGTTTGTTGTGTTTTTTTTCCCAGGATCAGTTTGTTCCCCTTGTCAGTGTCTGTTGTCGTTGGCCGGGGTTTGTTTTCTCCTGACTGAACAGGTTTAAGTGTCTGTTGGGGCAGAGTTATTTTTCATGAAAATCTAACTAGTTTGTGAGTGTTTGTCTGTGCGGTGTGAATTGGTTTGTGACCACTACATATAGAAGACAAGTTATAGCATTAATATGTTAATAATATATAACACATGCTGACAGCAGGAATGTCCACCTGCTGTTGCCCGTGAATTGAATGTTCATTTCTCTACCATAAGCCGTCTCCAAAGGCTGTTCCATGAATTTGGCAGTACATCCAACCGGCCTCACAACTGCAGACCGCGTGTAACCACACCAGCCCAGTACTTCCACATCCAGCATCTTCACCTCCAACACCGTCTGAGGCCAGCCACCCGGACAGCTGCTGCAACAATCGGTTTGCATAACCAAAGATTTTCTGCACAAACTGTCAAAAACCGTCTCAGGGTAGCTCATCTGCATGTTCATCGTCCTCATCGGGGTCTCGACCTGCAGTTGGTCGTTGTAAACGACCTGCGTGGGCAAATGCTCACATTCGCTGGCGTCTGGCACTTTGGAGAGGTGTTCTCTTCACGGATGAATCCCGGATTTCCCTGTACAGGGCAGATGGCAGACAGGTTTGCTGATGTCAACATTGTGGATCGAGTGGCCCATGGTGGGGGTATGGGATGTGCAGGCGAATGTTAAGGTCAACGAACGCAGGTGCATTTTATTGATGGCACTTTGAATGCACAGAGATACCTTGATGAGATCCTATGGCCCATTGTTGTGCCATTCATGCATGACCATCACCTCATGTTGCAGCATGATAATGCACGGCCCCATTCTGCAAAGATCTGTACACAATTCCTGGAAGCTGAAAACATGCCAGTTCTTGCATGGCCACCATACTCACCGGACATGTTACCCATTGAGCATGTTTGGGATGCTCTGGATCGGTGTATACGACAGCGTGTTCCAGGTCCTGCCAATATCCAGCAACTTCGCACAGCCATTGAAGAGGAGTGGACCAACATTCCACAGGCCACAATCAACAACCTGATCAACTATGCGAAGGAGAAGTGTTGCACTGCGTGAGGCAAATTGTGGTCACACCAGATACTGACTGGTTTTCAGACCCCCCCCAAAGATATGAGAGGCGGCGTTAAACTACCACATGACTCAAAGGGAAAAAAAATTGCAATAATAATGAACGTTAACAACTTACAGAGCTCTTATTTGTACCACCTGACTGGTGCAGATTCATTCGCTGTTGTAGTGTTGACATATAAACGCATAAATCCGAGTCTGAGAACGTAAACAACTCCGGGTAGAACGTCACGGGTTGCTATCTCATCATTTCGGTTATGACATTGCATGACTGCAGCATAAGCTCATTGTTTTGGTTCAGGAGGAACAGTAAACGCGGCTTCTGTTTGTTTGCGGCGCTCGGTGACTAACGTCTGTCTAACTCTACATTGCATTCGGACCGACATTTTTTGGTCCTGAGACTTCCACAGAAGATATATGTACATGTTTTAATATATAGACCACTTCTATTATTGATTGCTATCAGGATGTGAAGAGTTTCAACCAGTATAACAAAAAGTGTTTATAAAACAAACTGCGTACCCTTCATGTTATCATGAATTGGGCAACACACGTGTGTGTACAAGCTGTGTTTTTGGTGCACTGTTTCATAAGAGTGATTTGTTCATAAATCAGGCTAGACAGGTTACTGTGTGTTTCTGACTCAAAAAAAAGTCATGGGGGGGGTTCAAAAGTCATGAAGTACAAAAGTACTTCAAAGTCCGTGTTTTAATCTGATCATTTCTCATGAAGTCAACAGTCATATTTCCTTTTTTTCCAAGCATGAATAAAATTTACTCAACATTTTCTCAGTTAAATTCTTTTTATAAAGTCTCTCACTGCAGAAATGTAAAGATAGTTGAGGCTCCATTTGTCCTGCAGATCTTTATAAATAGATCTTTATTGCTGAGAAAATGTTGTGCGAGTTTTAATGGGATGTATTTGTCCCCGGCAAAAACTGTGTTCTCTATAGATCGATGAACACACTCTCACAGAGCAATGGAACCAGCAGAGTAAAGACCCGCTTCCCATCTACACAGTGATCGACAAGCAAGGCAAACAGTTAAATGAAGGAGGTCTGTGTGTTTGTCTGAAAGAAAGACCCGAGAGTTGATGTGTTTGTGTCAGCTGTTATATGGACGTGTTTCTGTCTGCAGACCCCTGGTTCGAGATCACTCCACATGAAGCAGGTTATTCTCTCGCGGAGCGTTTGTGGACGCCTCCAACTTTGGCAGTCAGTTTCACAAAGGCTCTAAGAAAAATAAGCAGGACGAATTTGACATGCTGTACCTGCAAGGTAACAAACTCTGTCTCATTGACCTTTATCTCAATCTGTTTTGTCAGGCCTGCATTATTAGCGTATTGCATTAAATATGTGGTATTTATGTTATATATTAGGGTGTTATAGTACCTGTGTCCACTGTTTTACTGTAAACTTTATGTTTGCTGATATTGTGTGTTTTCTGCAGCTCTATGCGCCAGCGCTTTAGCTGATGAAGACGAGATTAAGAAAGTCCTCTGGCAAAAGATAAAAGGTGCAGCTGCAATTATTCTGAGGACTGAATTCAGCTTAAATTGAAATGGTTAAAATCATTACCATCCATTAGATTTTTGATTTATTTTTTCGATTTGTTTTTCAGATTTCTTTCAACAAAAGGAAAAAATACTTGAGGAAATGAAGAAGGGTAAAAAATGTCTTAGGCTTTATTTACTTAAATATTTAACAGCCCTGATTTGATGTTTTTAACAAAGCTGGATTTATTCAATCAAAAATACAGCAAAACAATAATACTGTGAAATATTATTAGAATTTAAAATAACATTTCTGATTATTATCAATGTTGAAAACAGTTGTGTTGCTTCATATTTATGGGGAAAAAAACATGATACATTTTATTTTTCAGGATTCTTTGATCAATAGAAAAGTAAATCCTTTAAAAAGTATCATAAAAAGTATTATAAAAGTGTCCTTTTTTATCTTACACCAAACTTACAGCACAGCTGTTTCAAATGTTTCTTGAGCAGCAAATCAACATGATAGAATAATTTCTGAAGGTTCATGTGACACTGAAGACTGGAGTAATGATGCTGCAAATGTAAATTATATATATATATTTAGAAAAGCAAGAGAGCAGAGAGGAAGCAGCAGGACTCGAAGGGTTGAGTCAACCTGATCCATACTCTCCAGATACAGACGAATGCTACCGGGAGCTCATGGATCTCGTGATATGAATCTCTCTGTTTTTAATGGTAATAATCCTTCTGCTCTTGATGAACCATCCATCAGAACAACACTGAATGGTGACAAACCACTGAATGGTCTGCCTTGTGTTCATGACTTCATTAAATACACAACGTGACCACGGCGGCTTTTTATGTTCAATAAGTCTTCACAGTGAGAACCTGCTGTTAAAAAGATTGAATGAAAATTACCCCATAATTGACTCACCCTCAAGCCATCCTAGCTGTATATGACTTTCTTCTTTCAGCCAAACACAATCTGAGTTATATTAAAAAAATATCCTGGATCTTTATAATATCCTCCAAGCTTAATAATGGGAGTAAAAAGTACCTTCGATTTTGAAGGCCAAAAAAGTGCATCATAAAAGTAATCCATACTGCTCCCGGGGTTTAATGAAGGCCTTCTGAAGCGAAGCATTTTTGTATGAAAAAAAATCCATATTTATAACTTTATAAACTATAATCACTGGCTTCTGGTAATGGCCGTATGTGAGTCTAGTTCTGGTGGAAGAGTGACATCTGATCCAACGCATGACGTATTGATGAACGCGGAAGCGCAGGGATAGAGCAAAACAAAACACCAGCAGAGCCCGTCTACGGAGAGCCTGGCCACTGCCTATTAAGTCCTATTGTACCGAATTTTGGTTGTAGTTCCACCAGAGTTCCACTGGGGGC
Source organism: Leuciscus waleckii (assembly GCA_900092035.1). Lineage (NCBI taxonomy): Eukaryota > Metazoa > Chordata > Actinopteri > Cypriniformes > Leuciscidae > Leuciscus > Leuciscus waleckii. Next base: position 15,324,794 of record FLSR01004869.1, on the reverse strand, counting down.
GATCGCCCATGAGTGCAAAATTAATGGGAGTCTATGGGGCTAGACGGCTAAATTTGTCTCTTTCACCCGATTGCCGTTGAGAAATCTCAGATTTTATTGTAGGTTTTGCAAGTTCAACATGGGTTATAGGTCGAAAGTTGAATGAACGAGTACTTATGTCCTTTCGATTTCTTACAGGCTGAGTTGTTGTTGCCCGTAACACGCTAGCATTCTGCTAATGAACGCTGATTGGTCAGTGGAGGACTGATTACGACCAGAGATACCGCTTGATGGCATCGTGGCATCCGAAGCGGGACCAGAAACAAACAAAACAAAAACTCTTCTAGCACGTGTATTTCCCTGTGTCAGCTGTGTTGTCGATGCCTCGAGAGAAAAGAAAGTGCAGAGCGCGAAAGCACCAAAGTGACTGAAGGATTGCCGTAAAGCAGTATCTCTGGTCGTACGATGTGTATGACGTCATTGACATTTTAAAAGACTTTTTAAAGCAAATAAGTGATTCTAAAAAATCTAACACCCAGCAATGTGTAATTTCTTTGCATCTCCTTTCGAATACAACATTCAAATTACTAGACAAAAAATGATATCCTGAGAAAAGTAGATTTTGATGGCTATAGCGCCATAGACATTCATTCTGCACTCGTCCTGTGTGCGCCCTCATGTGGAACCAGAGTGGAACTGCAACCAGTTCAGAAGCCGGAAGTTTACTGAGTGACACCAGTCACGAATTAAGCTGCGTTCACACTACAATCGACTAAGCAACACGATACCATTCATTTCAATGGAGAACGGCGATTTCCGGTGACATGAGTGACCGTTGACGACCGGATGGGGCGTGTCCAGCAACGCAACAAAGTTGAAATCTGGGGCAAGTTCAAGCTCAAACCGGTGCGCAACGTTTTGCTACGGTTTCTGGGTTGAATGACATGTTTCCTGGAAACGGTGTGCAACGGGGTTTGAGATACGTTTTCTCTTGTTTGGTGGGTGTGTCAAAAATGCAGTAGCACCTCACTGCAGTACACGAGATCCAGGGGGCGGAGTTGGATCCAGATCTAAGGGGTGGAGAATGGTAGGTTTAGGGGTGGGTTTAGGGATCAGGGGGTGGAGATGGTTAGGTTTAGGTATACGTAAGGTGGGAGGAGTTAGATCTGGATCCAACTCCTCCCCCTGGATTTCGTGTTCTGCAGTGAGGACTATCTCCAAAAATGTCAGCCCACGCGTTATTAAAGAGACAGCTCACCAAAGGGTCCACGTAAAGTCGTTTACAAATATGTCCATGGCAGCTCGGTATACGCAACAATTGAAGATATTAGAAGACATGTTTGTCGTAAAATTTTTATTGTAAAATTATAGCATATCAACAGTGATCAGCAATATAAGCCTAATACTCACAATAAAACATCCCTAATTATAAAGCTCGGAAGAGCCAGGATATTTTTAAATATAACTCTGATTGTGTTTGGCTGAAAGTAGAAAGTATAGCTACACCTAGGTTGGCTTGAGGGTGAGTAAATTATGGGATCATTTTAATTTTTGGGTGAGCTATCCCTTTAAGTCCCGTTCACACCAGGGACGATAACCATAACGATAAAGATACAGTTCTAAAAATCGTTCTAAATGTAAAAGAACATCATAGTCCACCCCACAACTATAATGACATCGGCAAAGAGGAACAATATTATGGCATTGGAATCACTTTCAGAATAATTTTTTCCAGCAACATTGACAGCCAATCAGAATCCATCCTGCATACGACAAAACTGCAGCGTGTGCTTAATAAACAGAACGATATCATCCGCTGGTGTGTCTATGTAACGCTAAAATAGTTATCGTTATAGTTATCGTCCTTGGTTTGAACGGGCCTTTATTGACACAGATTTGAGAAGAAAACCAAATAATTTGTTTTAAATATGAAATGCTGTCTACAGTACAAACATTAAGCTTGATAAGTTTGTATTAAAACTGTGTAGATCAAATGGATGGGAATTTAATATGCAATTCAAATACATTTCGGCCTAAATATTTTTTATTCAGTTGCATAGTTCTAGTAAAAAAAATGTTTTTACAAAAACTGGTCTGAAGATCCTGCAATGAAACTTGTAGACAAAAAGTAAAGTATACAGCCAGCATTGCTCTTGATAAGAACTCAAAACTACACTATGCAAATGTTTTTCCGCTAAATTAACTAAATTTAATTAATGAGTGAGTACATTGAAAATCCATCTTCCAAACCGTGTTTTTTTTGCCTTACCCCAAATCACTAAGGCTTGTTGGCAGAGGCTATTTACACTAACTCGCGCGCACTTCTCCCTGTTTCCCCTGAAAGGCATTTATTTTTAATAAAAATTAAGAAAAAATTCGAAAAGTGGAAATAAAGTGTTTAACGTGTGTTTAATAATAAAGTATTTATTGGTTAGGGTTAGGGGTAGTTGTAGGGAGGGCTTTAATGTTCCAATAAAGCGGCATCCCATAATAATTTTATTAAATATAATATACAATATTATAATATATAAAATATAATAATTTGAACTCTTTGTGATTACACCAATTAATCTACAACACTGAGGTGCAAATAGTATATGTCACTATTTATAAGTATAAATAGCATCTAACTACGATTTACACAAAAAATATATTATTTATATTATTTTGCAATTGTACATAGAATTTCACTGAGTGAATGGCATATAGCGCTAATCTATTGCTATTTGTCATTCATATTTGAGAGCTGTAGGATTTTGCGTGAAACTGCATATTTCCGAGTTAATGTCATATCCAGAAATAGCTAAATGAAAGAAGTGCAGGGTACTTTATGCAGTTGAAGAGTAATAGATGCACGACAAATGAACCTTGAACCTAAATGGAAACGCCAGAACCCGTAATAAAACAGAAATCAACATAGTTAGCAAAGCAGCACATTTACTGCATTGACTAAGTTCACAAAACGATGTTTATGCTGGTAACTAGTTTCCACTGTGTCTGATATGAATAGCAATCGTTATGTCAGCACTGCTAAACTTTAACGTTATTTTAAAACAATTGATTCCAAGTCCAGTCAAGACAACAGTTGAATATATAGTTACCTGCTCATAAGACATTATTTATCCGTCTTTCTTTCATTAATGGGGGAGTGTCATTACTTGTGACATTCGCACTGATCAGATTCATCCGCGCAGGAGCCGAAGCACAACTCACATGATCATCAAAACAATGTTCCTCCGCAAGTAACTTGTAGTTGTATGCTTCAGCCGCTAGAGGGCACAAAAGTCACATATAATGTAGTTTTAAGACTGAGCCCAAGAACCGAAGATTTTTTTTTTTTTTTTGATTATGCATTTTGTTTTACAGATGCTTTAAGGAGCATTATTGAATGCATCATTAATTGGATCTGGGGCAGGAATTATAACTTCCTCCACAACATGCCAGGTAAGACAGACCTGCTAACTGCTGTGATCAGAGGGTTCCCAAACTTTTTACAATGAAGGGCCGAAAGTCAAATTGACAGAGATCCAGGGGCCGAAAGTAAAAGTTGCATTATATGAACATTTTATATTAAGTTGAAAGCGGTTAACTTTGGTTCCCCTGATTTATTTCATTATTTTAAAACATTAAGCAATCTGCTTTAACTAATCGAGTTTTAATTTTAAAAGTTTTATAGTACAACAAACCTTTAGTGCTGTTTTTAATTATGTTTTAGATACTTTTTAAACACCCACTGACATTTTAAAAAGATGAAATAAAAGAAAAGAATCTTGAACAATTAAGGAACTAAATGAACATTTAAATTAATCCACAAATAAATAATGACTTATAATATGCAAAGTAGATTTGTATTTCATGCAATAGAACATTTACTGATTAAAATATAAAGTCTATTAATAATAAGGGAATAGTAATCATCTTTAACCCTTTAAGTGTCAGTAACAGACTTATTTTGTGCCTGTGTCTTTAAATGCAAATGAGCTGCTGATCCCCACTGCCTTATCCAGAAGAGGGTGGAGCTTTACAGCTCGTGCCTCGGCCTTGTATACTCTACCAAAAACTAAAACATCCTTTTGGTTTTGATTATCATCAACCAATGAGGTTCATTCTCGTGTTACGCAGCACGTTTGAGCTAAAGCAGTTTAACAACGCCGCACACGCTTGCTATTATTAAAAAGTACCCATGTAGCCTCCTACAGTTGCCCATATAACAACTTAGACTCATTTGCTGACGGAAAGCATGAAATTACCGTAATAAGCCGTATATTGGCGAAAAGGGAATGTAATGAACCATAACTCTTCAAACGGTTGAAGAGTTATGGTAAAATGAATACAGTTTGCTGGTATGTGTCGGCGACGCTGCCAAGACGTGCAGGGAACGAAACATCCCTTTCCCTGAGGTCAACATTCCCAGTGAGGACTCGGAGAAACCGAAGGACTTCTATGTGTTCAAAGGCCAAAACGTTCCAACCGTGATTCACATCCCTCTCTTTAATGTGGTCAACTGTGGAGGCAAGTTTTTACAAAGTCTTACAATATCCTGAATAAACTGTAATATAATATCAGCTGTGTTGTGATTTAAGTGTGTTATTGTTCCATCAGATGAAATTGAGGCCTGGAGGAACAAATATGGCACATTTCAAGGATCTTACAGTGCTGAGATGATCACTGATCTAATGGAGGTCGCTGGAAAAAACATCACAAACAATAAAGCAAAAGTGGTGGAAGAGATTCGTGCGATCGTTGAGCAAATAAGATCCAGACAATAATGTGAATACATTTAAGACTACGACTAAAATCTGAATATAGATTAAATTGATCTGCATATCAGTCATTTTACAACAAATAGTGTAAATTTCTTTTTCTGTCAGCATTATTTTTTATGACATTTCGGTTGAATATATTCAAAATGTTTCTGCATGTTTTAATGTTTCTTCATGTATGTTGATTATAATAAAACAGTGTGGTGGTCCTGGATGCTGATTGGTCAATTCAAAGCTGCTGTACGGCCAAGGCGGATGTACGGTACAGCAGGTTTCATTTGATTTTATTGAATTTTATATGAAATTACAATGCACAAATATTGAACGCTAATAGGCCTAAATACGGTGTTTATCTATTTTGAGATTAGAAGCTACAGAAAGCAGTAAAGGAACAAGCATAGAAATGTTTCTGCCCTACATTTCATGTTTAATTTATGCGTAACATTAAAAATCCTGTGTAAATGGGGTTGCATTTTGTATCGTTCAACTTCTTGCTGAACCAAGTAAACCAGATCCTGAAATGCTGGCACTATGAAGAATTAAGTTAAATATTTGTAATGTGCAACAGTATTGTGAACTAGTCCTCAAGGACCTATTAATAAAGCTTCCTGTGCATTTAAAGACTAAAAGCCCTTTCCAATTTTTTATTTAAAAGATTTATCAATAGCAAGATTATATTTCTCCACACAAAACATGAACACACCAACCCAAAGACACAAGAGTCACAACGGCTGTTTCCAGATGTTTTATTGGTGTTAAACTGACATGGATGTTGATCCAGGAGTTTAATCGAAGAGGCCGAAGCCCATGTCCTCGTCAGACTCCTCGGACTCCTCCTTGGGCGCCTCCACTTTAGCAGCAGGAGCTGCGGCTTTCTCCATGGAAGAGATTCGTGCGATCGTTGAGCAAATAAGATCCAGACAATAATGTGAATACATTTAAGACTACGACTAAAATCTGAATATAGATTAAATTGATCTGCATATCAGTCATTTTACAACAAATAGTGTTAAATTTCTTTTTCTGTCAGCATTATTTTTGATGACATTTCGGTTGAATATATTCAAAATGTTTCTGCATGTTTTAATGTTTCTTCATGTATGTTGATTATAATAAAACAGTGTGGTGGTCCTGGATGCTGATTGGTCAATTCAAAGTTTCATTTGATTTTATTGAATTTTATATGAAATTACAATGCACAAATATTGAACGCTAATAGGCCTAAATACGGTGTTTATCTATTTTGAGATTAGAAGCTACAGAAAGCAGTAAAGGAACAAGCATAGAAATGTTTCTGCCCTACATTTCATGTTTAATTTATGCGTAACATTAAAAATCCTGTGTAAATGGGGTTGCATTTTGTATCGTTCAACTTCTTTCTGAACCAAGTAAACCAGATCCTGAAATGCTGGCACTATGAAGAATTAAGTTAAATATTTGTAATGTGCAACAGTATTGTGAACTATTCCTCAAGGACCTATTAATAAAGCTTCCTGTGCATTTAAAGACTAAAAGCCCTTTCCAATTTTTTATTTAAAGGAATTTATCAATAGCAAGATTATATTTCTCCACACAAAACATGAACACACCAACCCAAAGACACAAGAGTCACAACGGCTGTTTCCAGATGTTTTATTGGTGTTAAACTGACATGGATGTTGATCCAGGAGTTTAATCGAAGAGGCCGAAGCCCATGTCCTCGTCAGACTCCTCGGACTCCTCCTTGGGCGCCTCCACTTTAGCAGCAGGAGCTGCGGCTTTCTCCACAGCAGCAGAAGCAACAGGAGCTGCAACAGCGAAAGCGGTGGGATCAGCCAGGAAGGCCTTCACCTGTGAGAGAGAAACACACATTACAAATCAATCCCTTATGAGGAGTACTTAAACAGGGCCCGATTTCTCCAAAAAAAAAAACCATCCACATTCAGACCACAATAGCAGACTTTCTGTTGGTTGGCGCAAATGACTGAATTAGAAAGTTGTCCAGCTCAATGAGATCAGAATGTGTACAGAGTTTGGTGACCGTAGGATTAGGGCTGCATGATGTACAGTTTTAGCATCGATATCGTGATGTGCGCATCCGTGTGTCACATCACAGTAGAGGGTTCGTAGTGGATCCGCACTTATGGAGTGGATGCAGTGAATACAGAATGTCTGAGACCAAGCGTCCCTGTGAGCCGTGGGATGCAGACACTCAGGGATAGTAGGAAACATGTTGATTTGTGCAGGGGGAACGACAAACAGGCACTGACACAGCCGGTCCGTAACTTATCCTGCATACTCGTATTCATCAGTGCTGTATTAATCACGCTGCTCGAACCACTGTTTAAAATCTGCTTAAATTCACATCAATATTAAAGGTGATTTATCTTAAATGGAGATTGCAGATTAGAAACAGCAATTTCTAGTGAATAAAAATGTGTTGTATTAAAGCTATAGTGGAGGATTTTCATTTTCCGAGTGGATCATCAAGACTATTGGTCCTCCTAATTGTCAATCATTCTGGTGATACGTTTACGCAAGGCCGTCGTACGTGCTCGTCGTAGTTTTCGCTTTCTGCGCTAAAAGCACAGGTTGGGCTTCCCACTGATGCCTCAGTCGCGAAGTTTCTACTCGACAGGGAAAGTTTGGCATGCTATTTGGAGAAATCCATTTAAAATCACTGCGAGTAAAAGTTAATGTAAGCTATGATTTAATAGGCGTTTAATAGGCGTTCCCTCTCGGGAGCAGGGAGAGTGTTGCGCATGTGCATTTTTTCAAAAAGTGGAGAGGGCGGTTCTTTTCAAAAATTCGGGAAAATCCTCTTTAATTGGAGCTGAAGTTCATGCTTAATGTCCTAATATATACATATATGGGCTGGGGGAATGAACGCGTTAATCTTTGTGATTAATTTTAGATGTTTAACGCGTAAAAAAAAAGGGGACTCAGGGGTAGATGTTTAACGCGTAAAAAAAAAAAAACGCAATTAACGCAGCACTTTTTTTTGCCTCGTTTTAATTATTTCCTGTTGCGGCTGCTATTGAAAAGCCCAAAAATATGCCGTCCCGCCCCTCCGTGTTCGGCGATCAGGTTTCATTCTCGCGCAGCTTTCATGAGCGGATCTCTTCCGCTGTGTGTGTGCGCGGCACTCTCCGTTACGTGTGTGTGTGTGTGTGCGGGCGTGGTGCGCTCTCTGCTCAATGTTCCGCTCTGTGTTTGCGCTCGCGTTCTGCTGTCGTTAACGGCCCAAACGCTGCAATCATGTACCGATCACACACTGGAAAAGCAAAGTCCGCTCAAATAACGTGAAATGTCTCAGTAGTAGACTTCTGTTTGCTGAGCTGGTATAGTCATGCTGGGCAACAATGGTAAAATGACCTGCTCTGATCACATGCTCTGGTAATAATAGCTTTGTAGGACTAGCCTATATTTTATTTTGATTATTATTAAAAAAAAATTGTTAAATTGATTATGTTGATTGATTATTGAAAAAGAAAATTATATTGATGTTTAATATTATTTTAATATAGGGCTATTTTATGTTCCTTTTTTTCCGGTGTTGTTTAATTTAATTAGGTGATTCTAAGTTTAAATATTGAGGATTACAAGCTTGGGGGAAATGTAATTGCAATTAATTACAGCAAATTGTACAGTTAATTAATTTTTTTTTATTGATTCCCAGCCCATATACATACATTTTAAAAAAAAATAGAAACCACTATGTTAGTGCACTTACACAAGCAACTGGAAACTAGTTACAAAAAAAACTGGCATGGAGTTTGGGATTTTGGAGAGGGACAAAAGGAAAGAGAAATACTACCCACACAAGAGCTGAAATGGGGTGCGTTTCATTTATAACACCTTTGTACGGCCAAGGCGGATGTACGGTACAGCAGCATTTTAAAAAAAATAGAAACCACTATGTTAGTGCACTTACACAAGCAACTGGAAACTAGTTACAAAAAAAAACTGGCATAGAGTTTGGGATTTTGGAGAGGGACAAAAGGAAAGAGAAATACTACCCACACAAGAGCTGAAATGGGGTGCGTTTCATTTATAACACCTTTGCAAAATAGAATACAGCACAATAATGATCTCGTTTCCATAATTATTGGAAACCAAAAATCATACTCACCAAGATTTCAATGGTTCCTCTGGAGATCTTGGTGGTGATTCCCAAAGCCTGGAAAAAGGAGGTCTTCTCGGGCCCGAGACCAGTGTTCTGGGCTGGCACAGTGACTTCACATGGGGCAATGGCACCAGCACGGGCAGCAGCGGGCACCTAAGACCAGAGATCACGAGAGTTACACCAGAAGAGACGCATTCAAGCCCTGAACGCCCAGCCGCTCAACAGTCACACTCACTTTGTTTGCCAGCAGCAGATCCCTGACCTCAGGCAGATCCTCCTTAGTGAAGACGAAGCCGACATTACCACGGATGTGGGGAAGCAGCCTGCAAAAACACAGGAATTATCATTAAAACCCCATTTAAAACCCCAAATAATACATGCAGTGAATACAGAATGTCTGAGACCAAGCGTCCCTGTGAGCCGTGGGATGCAGACACTCAGGGATAGTAGGAAACATGTTGATTTGTGCAGGGGGAACGACAAACAGGCACTGACACAGCCGGTCCGTAACTTATCCTGCACACCCGTATTCATCAGTGCTGTATTAATCATGAACGACTTTAAAATCTGCTTAAATTCACAGCAATATTAAAGGTGATTTATCACTAAATAGAGATTGCAGATTATAAACAGCAATTTCTAGTGAATAAAATGTTTGACTAGATTTTATACAGATTTCAGAAACTCTGAAAACCTGGAGCCTCATTTATAAAGACGTGCATAAGATGATCCGAAATGTGAATGTGTGACAAAATGTTCCTATGAATGATTTATAAAATGTTGGCACGTACAAAAGTGTTCCTGAATGCATCTCTTTATAAATGACTGTTTGTTTAGAATAGCTTTTAGTGATATTGTTTGATTTGTATTGCTTTGATCTAATGCTGCAAGGTGACCTTGAGTGCCTTGAAAGCCACCTATAAATAAAGCTATTATTATTAGTTCATCTTATGGTTCAGACTCAACGGGCAAGGAAATCCAAGCACGCTCTCAGTACACATGGCTCGGTTTAATTCCTCAAAAGAACAGGAAAGCAAACACCTTACAAGGTGCACGTTAAAGGGAAAAACAAAACTTGATGCAAAGAAAAAATAACTGCACACTCTTAAGCACATTTATAACCAACATTTTGTGCTGAAACATTGGCAATAAATGTGATTAAGAGTGTGCAGTTATTTTCTCTTTGCATCAGTTTGTTTAACCATCAGGAAAGTTTAGTTGCCTTGTGCATAACATTATAAATCTAGATTTGTTCATCACTTTTGATGGAGGATAAAATCCATGGGATTTAGAGTCAAATCCTGTCTATGGGTGTTTTATAAATAAGGCCCCACAACTTTAAAAGCCCTTAATTTTTCTACCGTGGATCATCCTTGTGCCCAGACTGACACGCACCTCTCCAGAGCCGGGTTGTTCTCCAGGTGGCCACGGATGGCCTTGCGCATCATGGTGTTCTTGCCCATCAGCACCACAGCCTTCCCGCGAAGGGACATGCGGATCTGCTGCATCTGCTTGGAGCCCACATTGTCTGCGCCCACGATGAAGCACTTCGGGAAGTCATCCAGCAGTTGCTGCACACATGGAAAAAGACCATCAGAAACGACTCAACCCGATGGGGGGTCATGATTAAAACATGTCTGATACCAAGCGTCCCTGTGAGCTGTGGGATGCAAACACTCAGGGATAGTAGGAAACAGTTTCATTTCAGCAGGGGGAACGACCAATCAGCACTGACACAGCTGATCTGTAGATGACCTGCTGTACTTACGCCATAAAGCGCTGATAACTTACGATGATTTTCAGAAAATAGTTGGACTTCCACGTGGCCCTGTCTTCCCTGGGCATCTTTGCAGTGCTTCCAAGGATCGGTGAATAGCCGGTTTAAAGACAAGGTTGAAAAATCTGAGAAACAAGAGATTGAAAGCCATTTAGATAACCTTGTCTTTGTATAAAGCTTAAGTCCTAAACTACAGCTGGTTAAATCTCAAAATCAAAGGTGTTCAACAGTTAGAAGCATTAACCTTAAAACATTCACAACAATTAAAGCACTATTATTTGATTTATTGGCCTTAATTTACAATAAGAATGTCTGAAACCAAGCGTCCCTGTGAGCTGTGGGATGCAAACACTCAGGGATAGTAGGAAACAGTTTTATTTCAGCAGGGGGAACGACCAATCAGCACTGACACAGCTGATCTGTAGATGACCTGCTGTACTTCATTTTGTGTGTGTATAACACATATACATACACACACTAAATACATTATATATGTATATATATGTATTATCCACCTCTATAATCGAAACAAGAAACAATCTACAACGAGAAATAAGTATAAAACGTTTCACGTCTCATCTCACGTGGTGCAAAGGCCTAAGCTAACAGGCTAATGCTAACCTTTTCCTCAAACAACTATTATTATACACATATCGAGTAAGAATTACATCTTCTCACGATTCTTAAAACAGTTATGATATATTTTCAACTCGTATGGTGACGGGTATGTTTAAAATTAGGAAAGCAGCAGAGGGCCGCACTACACCTCACCTCACTGTAGGGACGCGTGAAAGAAAGAGACCGTTGCGGGAAGCGGAACAATATTAGTACAAGTCGGACATCCAATCAGAATGTCGTAGGAGAGCGTATCTGTGCGCTGATTGGTCAATACACATGTCTCTCACCCTGCAGCAGCGACGGGCGCTTTCCAAAGCCCATTGAAGTGAGCTAAGAATAAATAAAATTTAAGTTTAAAGAAAATAATTCGATATAAAGTCCAACTCGTTAAAACATGAAAACATATTTCCCTATTTTTTCCCCATTTAATTTTACTAGCCTGGCATTGCGTACTATGTGTTGGAGCTGAACAGCCTATAAAATGCGGCTTTTTTCTTCAAATAAAGTCATAAAGTATATTATCTGAATCCTTAACCACATAAGGAGGCACATATCATGATAAAGAAATATTAAAATGAAAATACTTGTGAGAAATGCGCCATGAGGCGCAGCGACGTCATCAGTGCGCGCCGCCAGCAGAGCCACATGAGCACACGGATGATGTAAACAACTGCAGCGCGAGACTCCTCTGTTGTCCGTCTTTCTTCTTTCTTTCTTTATCAACCCTTCTCGGTGAGTGAGACGGATTCACAGTGCTGCGCGTCTCCTGCAGATCATGCCCCACGACCCCGACCCTCCTCCGGCGAAGAGATTTAAGCCGGGCTCTCCCTTCTTCCGCCTGGATAAGAAGCCCGGCATGCTGTTGCCCAGAGTGGGACACGCGCCCGTCAGCGTGGACGCGCAGCGGAGACAGTTGCCCATCTACCCGAGCAGAACACAAGTCATCAACCAACTCCGACAACTGCACAATGCTGTGTTCATCGGTAAGACTTCATATGGGTCTGTAAGCTGACAGTATTCTTAATACCAATGTAAAAGCATGCATTTTGGACATGTACCATGGTAATACCATACATTTTGGACACATGAAACAAACTTTGTCTATAAATAATGCACATATGTTTATGAGATGAGGTACTTCTATTATTTCCATCTCCTGTAGCTTAAACAGTAGAGCAACACCAAAGTCATGGGTTCGATTCTCAGGGAATGCGTGAACAATAAAATAGGTTTTATTTCGTTTTTCATACATATAAATAAAATGTAAACCTTCAATGCAGGGTATGTTGCTTTGGATAAAAGCATCTGCCAAATGCAGAAATGTAAACTTCCTAAACCTTACCGGAGCATTTTGGCTTTTTTTTTTAATTAAGATTTTATTTAGTTGCTTCATGAGTTTTATTTACTAAAGACCACACTCAATATTTTTTCCAAAATGTGATCCTCACTATTTTAGCACATGATGCTTTCCTTTTGCAGGTGAGACGGGCTCAGGTAAAACCACACAGATACCGCAGTACCTGTATGAGGCGGGCATCGGGCGGCAGGGCGTCATCGCCATCACTCAACCCCGGCGTGTGGCTGCCATATCACTGGCTGGAAGAGTGGCGGAGGAAAAGAGAGTTCAGCTGGGAAAACTGGTGCGTTTTCACTCGTTATTCAAGTAAAGCCCAGGTTCTCTATTTGCATCATCCTAAATGAAATATGATTGTCATTACACACTTTATTATTGAATAATGACACTATTACACTGGTTGTCAGAAGTATAATAATTAAGATTTTTTTTATGTGTTTGAATGAAGTTTCTTCTGCTCACCAAGGCTGCTTTTTGATTAATGAAAAATACAGTAAAAACAGTAAAATTGTGAAATATTATTACAATTCAATAGCTGTTTTCTATGTGAATATATATATATATATATATTAAAGTGTAATTTATTCCTGTGATCAAAGCTGGAATCTGAGGGTGCAAAAAAATCTAAACATTGAGAAAATCTCCTTTAAATTTGTTCATTTATGTTGGCGATTGTGCAGCATTCACTCACAAACATAAATGTTTTATATATTTACGGTAGGAAATTTACAAAATATCTTCATGGAACATGATCTTTACTTAATATCCTAATGATATTATACTTCCATACAATGTATTGTTGGCTATTGCTTGTGCGACATGTGACTGGTTTTGTGGTCCAGGGTCACATATGATGATTTTCTGCTTAAGAAATATTTTTGATTATCATCAATGTTGAAAACAGTTGTGCTGCTCCATATTTCTGTGGAAACCATGATACATTTTATTTTATTTAAAATAAAAAATATATATAATTTATTACTTTTATTCAAAAAGGATGCATTTAAGTGATATAATGTCTTTACTAATATTTAAAAGATTTATATTAAAATAAATGCTGTTATTTTTGAACTTTCTATTCATCGAAGAATCAAACAGTTTCCACAAAGATATAAACATATATATGTGTTACCTGAGCATCAAATCATCATATTAGAATGATTTCTGAAGAATCATGTGACACTGAAGACTGGAGTAATGATGCTGAAAATACAGCTTGATCACAGGAATAAATTACACTTTAATATATTACAATAGACAATTTTACAGTCCAAACGAGACCGCCAGTGTATGATCTGTAAAGCTACTTATAGCTGAAGTGAACTTGTTTAAATTTTGATGAACTTTACACAGTTATTGAACTGAACTAAATCAACACTGAACTGAGTAAAGACACGAGTGTATTTTTAGAGCTGCTTTATTTGATGAAGCATGTGTTATGTTCCTGTTCATTACTGTAAAGCTGCTTTAGAAATAAAGGTGACTTGACTATTGTCCGTTTGATCACGATACGTGTCCTCTTCATCACGGCTGTTCCTCAGGTTGGCTACACGGTGCGCTTTGAAGACGTCACGTCGTCGGAGACCAAGCTGAAGTTCATGACGGACGGGATGTTGTTGCGAGAGGCGATCGGGGATCCGTTATTACTGCGCTACACTGTGGTGATCCTGGACGAGGCTCACGAGCGCACCGTACACACTGATGTCCTGTTCGGCGTGGTGAAGGCCGCCCAGCGCAAACGCACAGAACAGAACAAAATACCTCTGAAGGTACGAGACAATCGGACCGATTCTTAAAGGGGTCATGACATGGTTTTTGTTTTTGTTTTATTATGTTCCCTTAGGTGCAATTATAGTATCACTATAGTTTTTGGACAAAAAACTTTTACATTTGAGTGATTTATGACCTTTTCCCACCCTGATTCAAATGGTCTGTTTTGGGGGTGTTTCCCCTTTAAGAGTTCAGTGTTAACGCCCACTGTTATGATTGGCTAACGCCATTGGCTAAAAATAGTTTTAAGATGAAATACATTACTTACAGTTTGCGGCGGCGTTGTTGGGCCCAGAATAGTCGGCACGCCCTGATCTTTAAAGCTACACTGTGTCATTTTTTAAGTTGATTCTTAGCAAAAAAAACAGTTTGTTCTTTCAAAATGATATGTGCTCATTAAGATTCAAGAACTTTATTTGCCATTTGTGCTTGCACACATAGGAACTCTTATGCGGTTGTTGCTCAGAGAGTCAAGTCAAGTTTAAAAAACACAAGAAAGACATAAATCTATCAATAAAAACAAATACATTGTAAATTGCACAAACCCATTAAAAGTGTATATACCATATTGCATATTGCACAATATGACATATTATAGTGCAAAGTTGCGTTATAAATAAATAAAATTAAATGCACAGGTATATTGCACAGGCCCTGGAGACACATTAATGTGTAATTACCTCTACCAACTAATCGTAAGCGTAGAATCTGCCATTTAGAATACATATGAGCGAGTCGCCGAATGGCGGCAGCCATGTTGCGCCTCCATCTTGAAAATACATTAGCCAAAGAGGGACATACCTGGAAATTCAAGCTTCGCCTTTCGCGTTTTGACACTCAGTGGCACCGTGACGAATGCGAGGGGGAGATTACTCGCGACTGCCGGCAGATTTGAAATAATGCGGCCACCGTAGGAGTTAAAACGCCCTCGGAGTGGGAGGGGCTAGAAAGTAATATTCAGTTGGTAGTCATATACAATTTCACTGCTAGATGGGAGTAAATCCTACACAATGTAGCTTTAAATGCAAGCAGCTTTACAGTATTAAACATGACCACACAGCACACACACACACACACACACACACACACACACACACACACACACACAGAAGAGACATATGTATGATTTGTGTCTCTTATCATCTTGTCCCTGAATTGCTTGCGTTCACAGCAGGTTTTTTAGCTTCTTCAAATGGTTAGTGAGTAAAATACAGTTCTGGATACAAACAATAAATAAAACAATACTTATTTCATAAAAAAAAAAAACTGACACTTAATAAAAAAATAAAAAAAACATTATATATATTTTTTTCATTTTTTTTTTTTAAGAAATTAAGTGTCATTTCTTAAAGAATGTGTGTATATATATATATATATATATATATGTTAAAACAGTATTTATTTTCAAAAAAATTAAGAATAAAATTAAGAAAATAAAAAACATTTTCTATAAAAATTATATTTATTCAAAAAAATTACACTTATTTAAAAAAAAGATAAAATATTTATTTCTTTAAAAAAAATCTACTTATTTTCTTTACAAATTATACTTGTTTTCATTAACAAATAATACTTTTTTATGATAAAACAATATTTATATCTTTTAAAAAAAAGATATTTATTTTCAAATTTTTAACTAAAGTATTAAAAAAAAAAGTTTTTAAATGATAAACTACTTATTTCTTTAAAAAAAGAACAACATTTTTATGTCTTTTAATGCTACTTCTTTTCTTAAAGGAAGCTCCTCCGTCCCATGATATCCTGGTGTTTAGACGGGCCAGGAGGAGATTGAGGCGCTGGCGCGCACCTGTCGGGACATATCAAAACACCTTCCTGAGACCTGTGCACCAATGACAGTCGTCCCCCTGTACGCCTCGCTGCCGCCCACCCAACAGCTCCGGGTCTTTCAGCCCGCGCCAAAGGTGACGACGCCAAACGCCACGACACACCTGATGCTGAACCTGCACTCCACTCACTCACACACTCACACACACTCCTTTCTGTGACCGTTACAGGGATCCAGGAAAGTGATTCTCTCCACAAACATCGCCGAAACGTCCATCACCATCTCCGGCATCAAATACGTCATAGACACGGGGATGGTGAAGGCCAAACGCTACAATCCAGGTGAAACTCTCAAGCCTCCTCTCTGAAGTCCTTGCACACTGAGTCCGAAATTACGTTACGTCAATCATGTTTGCTTTCACACTGCCTTCGAAACTTTCGTCCGTCGTTAAAACATTCGGATCGGGTTCGATTTTCTGTATTTTTCGCATCCGTAGCAAAATAACAATGAATAACAAATACGAAAAAACGCACATGAAAGTTTCGGACTCAGTGTGCAAGGACATTAATAGGTTCATTAAAAATACTTACAAATGGTAAAACTTCATTTTCTTTGAAAAAAAAATTTTTTTCTCAAAAAAAAAAGTATTATGTTTTAAAAAATATAAAATATTTATTTCTTTAAAAAATATATACTTATTTTCTTTACAAATTATACCTGTTTTCATTAAAAAAATTATATATGTATTTTAAATGATAAAACAATATTTATTTTCTTAAGCAAACTATACTTGTTTCTTAAAAAATAACACAATATTTATGTCTTAAATTTTTTAAAAAAAAACTAAACTAAACTTTTTTTTATTTTTATTTTTATGATAAACTACTTCTCAATTTATGTCTTTTAATGTTACTTCTTTTCTTAAAGGAAGCTCCTCCGTTCCATGATATTTTCGTTTGTTTTGGTTCGTTCACCCAAAAATGAAAATGCTGTCAGTAATTACTCTCCCTCATGATGTTCAACCCCGTAAGACTTTCGTTCATCTTCAGAACACAAATTAAGATATTTTTGATTTAATCTGAGAGCTGATCACTTCTCCGTATGCTGCTAGGTTGCCCAAACTTGCTTGCCCAGAAAAGTTATTAATTAGATCGTTAATATAG
>FLSR01004869.1:15254948-15284005 GCA_900092035.1 Leuciscus waleckii | reverse complement strand
TATCAAAATTGAAACTACTGCGGAAACAAAGACACCTACATCTTGGATGCCCTTGAGGTAAGCTAAAACTACCAAAAATTAATTTCAAAGTGAACTATCCCTTTAAATAGCTCATAAACATACTTTATCACACTAACAAATTGAATTAACCCGTTAAACATGACAGTATCAAAATTCTCTTTAGAACCGCACTGAACATTTGTCTGTTTATTAAGACTGAATTCATTTTATATGTTGTTTTCTAACAGCTATTTTAGGATTTAAAAATTATTTTGATTATCTCATTAAAACAACTTGTCGAAATAAAACTGTGCAGACCAGAAATACCCTTAAACTGAGCATTTGTCCTGTGTGTTTCTGGTCTAGGCTGCGGCGTTCTACTGCGATAAGTTTGGCTTCGAGCCGCTGGCGTATAAAGGTCTGGAGACGGGCAGCAGAGAACTGGTGTCTCACGCCATCAGACAGGACAAGGTGTGTGTGTCGAGGATCAATACACACATGACACAACACAGGACGTCATCTACACACACGTCATGCAATCACTCACTTCATGGCCTAAAGTTATTAGAAAAAATTACATTTTGGATTTTAGGTTGATAATGTTTTTTTGGTTATACTTTATTTTAAGGTGTCTTTGTTACAGTGTAATTATATATTTAAGTACTGAGTAATATTAAGCAACTACATGTACTTACTATAGGGTTATGGTAGGATTAGGGTTTGGTTGAGGGTTAGTTGCATGTAATTATGCATAATTTACTGTTATTACTACGGTAAGTACATTCAACATATGTAACAAGGACACTGTAAAATAGTGTTACCTATTTTTTTTATTTCAACCAAACCCTAATCCTACCCTAAACCTATAGTAAGTACATGTATATTATGACCATACATTATATTAAATATATAATTACACTGTAACAATGACACCTTAAAATAAAGTGTAACCGTAATGAGTAATGTTAACTACATGTACTTACTATAGGGTTATGGTAGGATTAGGGTTTGGTTGAGGGTTAGTTGCATGTAATTATGCATAATTTACTGTTATTACTACGGTAAGTACATTCAACATATGTAACAAGGACCTGTAAAATAGTGTTACCTATTTTTTTTATTTCAACCAAACCCTAATCCTACCCTAAACCTATAGTAAGTACATGTATATTATGACCATACATTATATTAAATATATAATTACACTGTAACAATGACACCTTAAAATAAAGTGTAACCGTAATGAGTAATGTTAACTACATGTACTTACTATAGGGTTAGGACTAAGATTAGGTTTGCTTTAGGGTTTGTTGCATGTGATTATGCATGATTTATAGTTTTACTGTGTATGTAACATGTGTAACAAGGACAGTGTAAAATAAAGTGTTAGACATTTTTTATTTAACATTTTGTATCTTTAGGGGATTTTATGCTACTAAATTATATTTAGGCAGTCGTTATAATCCATTTATTGAGTTTTTTAGCATAGACTTGAAAATTTAATTTCTATCTTAAACTGGCATAAACATTGAATGCTTTGGAGTTCAGACTCCAGTTTGGTCTCAAGACACTTGGCAGAGAAAAAAAGGAATAAAAAGAAAGTTTATTGTTATGAAAAATGCACAAAAATACTATTTTCAATTTTTAAATGAAATATATATATTTTCAAAACATGTTTTACTCAAAAACTGTGTGAAGATCAAAGCAATAAAAAAAATTAAGTTGAAATGTCCAAAAAATGAAGATTTTGTTTGGGTGCAGTACCAAACATTTCCACTATGAAATTAATTTTCAAAGCGCTCAGTTTTGATGGCGAGGAGCACAAGTGTGACGCCTTAGTTTTGAGTGGGGGGGGCCAAAGTGTGTATTTTTTTTTTTTTTTAGGATCATTTAACCTGTTTTGTGTTCATATAACAAGTGCTAAAACCTTTATCAAGTTTCGTTCCATTCCGATGAAGTAAAAAAATCAAAATGTAAAAAACATTTTTTATGAGCATCAGAGGGTTTCAAAACCCAACCTGCATATTTGTTTCAAAATCACTCACAGAGTTAAAAGTATTTGTTCTTTTCACAGATAGTATTCGTCTTCGAGTCTGCTCTGAACCCTGGAAATGAGGGTATGAACCATTTCATTTATTTTTAAACACGTAGTGTGAAAAATACTTTCCAGATCATGTAAAACATATGAAAAGGGTCATGAAAAAAAAACTTAATGCATGAGAATTTGTGGGTTAAAATAAAAGCATATGACAATATTCACACATGGGAAAAGATAATGAAGGATTCTGTTACTTTATTTATTCTGTGTTAAAATGACCCTGGTTTGAGAAAAGACCGAAAGTGCTCACTATAGCCTCTCGCTCCACAGAAATGGGGGATCATCTGATAAAACACGAGACGGAGTGAAAGACGTCGCGTTTCAAGTGGAGGACTGTGACTTTTTAGTCAAGGTTTGTTAAATTATTGACATAATAATATTCATAATGCTGCATAAGTAATTCAGTGAGGGTGTCCAGTTAACATCAAAATATTTTAAAAACCACAAGAGTATTATGCTTATCTATATTCCCATATCACTCTTACTATTCCTGCAGTGTATATGATCAAAACTGGGAATTCATCAGAACTATGGCTGATACTCACTGATGTTTGTACGGTTATTTTCCCTCCAAAATGATGTCACTTCTAGATGATGTCATTGAGGAACTTCCTTTCCTTAAAGGGATTTTTACAAAAGTCTAAAGGGATTGAAAGTGGTATTGAGAAAGCAGGAAAAAGCTATAAACTTTTTAAAACATGTTTTACTCAAAAACTGTGCGAAAATCAAAGCAATCACATTTTTTAAGTTGATATGTCCAAAAAATTATGAAGATTTTGTTTGGGTGCAGTACCAAACATTTCCACTATGAAATACATTTCCAATGCGCTCATTTTTGAGAAAGAAAAAATGTTGGAAACATTTTTTAGATATTGAGAAAGCAGGAAAAAGCTATAAACTCACAATCCATGGAAGACAAGTTAAGGCATGAAAATGAAATGCAAAATATTTATTTCCAAAATGATTACTGGATGCCACTCATAATGCAGTGGTATGCATTATGCTAGTAAACATTTTCAAAACAAGTTGCATGTATCCTTAATGCATATACTAATGCACTTAGGCATTATTTCATGACAATTAATCACATTTTAAGGTTAACAGGAGTTTTTGCATTACAATAATGAGAATTTGAGGGTTAAAAAGGGGTTAAATGTGAATAAATCACAATGCAAAAGGGGTTAAAAATGAAAAAAAAACAAAAAAAAAAAAAAAAAAAAAAATCTCAAAAGCATGGAATAAGATAAAAACAAAAGTATCTTTGAGAAATGCATGTGTGTTCTGCACAGTATATTCAGTTAACAGTAAGTTAGTATTCCATTCTGAACACAATAATCACCTGCATGTTGAAACAGATTTACCTTGAAGTGACTTTGGAATAAATGTGTGTTTGCGTTCCCAGAAAGCCAAAGAGAGAGGAGCAGTGGTCGTCCGAGAGCCGTGGGTGGAGCAGGATTCAGGAGGAAAAGTCAAATACACTGTCATTCAAACTGTACGTCAGAGAGAAGACAACATGTGTTTAGACAGACATACACTTGCTTTAAAGGGGTGGTTGATTATGATTTCACTTGTCTAACTTTAGTTAGTGTGTAATGTTGCTGTTTGAGCATAAACAACATCTGCAAAGTTACAACGCTCAAAGTTCAAAGCAAAGGGAGATATTTGCTTTTAAAGAAATGGCTTTTTAAGGACTACAACAAACGGCTGGTAGAGACTACACCACATTTCTGACATCACCAACCCTAGAATTTACATAAACCCCGCCCCCTGAACACGATTTATAGATTATCAAGACAGAATATGCTAATCAATGACTAGAAGATAACTACACATCAGCTTCATAAATACATCCACTAACCATTCAGAAATGTCCTGTTGCTTCTACATGTTGTCACTTCTTCTTGAGTCTCTCCATCATTGTCTGACTCCGGTTTGAACATAAAAGGCTAAACGTTTTTGAAATTTTCAGTGTGTGTCTGTGTGAGGTAATCAGAGCTGCTAACACACAAACACACACGCGCTCTTGAAGCTCCGCCCTCTATGACGGGAGCAGCAGCTCATTTGCATTTAAAGGGACAGACACAAAAAAACAGTGACAATTTTAGCACGCTATATAAAAATATCTTGGGGTATTTTGAGCTCAAACTTCACATACACACTCTGGGGACATCAGAGAATTATTTTACATCTTGTGAAAAAGGCATTATACCACCCCTTTAAATCTTGAGCTTGGCGAACACGTATGAGATATCTGATGTTGTGTTTTGCAGTATGGAGACACAACACACACGTTTGTAGAGTACATGGGACCCTATAAAGGTTTGTTTCTGCCAGGATACCAGGAGCCGCTGTTCAGAGACCCTCTGTTACAAAACTGTGAGTGATTTTACAACAGGGAACGTTCTCAGAACAAACATTCTTACAGTAATGTTAAGAAAACATTCATTCAAAGTTATCTGGTCTTTAATAATGTTCTCAAAACGTCAGTGCAAAAACATTATTTATTCAACATTCATGGAAAGTTGTTTTTTTCTTTAGTGTTTTAGTTGCATTTTTCAAAAAGATCTTTTAAAACATGTTTGGGAATGTTCAGAAAACATTCAAAAGGAACGTTCCCGTAATGTTTGCATAACCAAGTAAAAAAAAAATGTTTTTAAACTGACGTTTTGCACATTCAGAGAACATTCAGAAATAATGTTAGGGATAGTTCACTCACAAATAAAAATTCTGTCATAATTTGCTGATATTTTCTAAACCTCTATGAGTTTCTTTGTTCTGTTGAACACAAAAGAAAATATTTTGAAGAATGTTGGTAACCAAACAATTACTGGGCCCACATGACTTCCATAGTATGAAACGCACACACACACACACACACACACACACGAGTACTTATCTGAGCTTTTAACTTTGGGTGGACAAAATCGGCGGCTGCGGGCTTCGGGTCAACGAATTTTTCAGGTTCCTAAGTCGAGGGATACAAAGGGGGGGGATAGGGGCTTTGCTGTAGCTGGCCCTAAACTTTGTAACAAGCTCCCACCTGACATGCGTACTACAACAGATGTTGTCCTTTTTAAAGCAAAACTTAAAACTTATTTGTTTAAAAAGGCTTTTGATATGCAGTAGCTGTGTAACATTTATGCTTCATGTTTTCTTTTAATATTGTTCTTTTTCTTTTAATAATGTTGTGTAGTGTTGGATGTTGCGATATTTGCACTATGTGAAGCACTTTGGACTCCTGGTGGCTGCTGTAAAGTGCTATAGAAATAAAGTTTGATTTGATTTGATGACACATTGCAGAATACAAAAATGCATGAAACTGTGATAGCTAGACATGAAACTTCTCACAAATGTTCTCCTTCTCTGGCAACAGGCCACCAGGACATCTGAGCTTCATCGATCACGTTGTTGGAAACCAGCCAGATGATAAAATGGTGCCAGTATCGGACTGGTGAGGGTCACACATCCAACAAACAAATCAATAAGACAAATTCGTGGAAATGTCACTGGCAAAAAAAAACACATTCTCTCTGTCTTTTTTCTGCAGGTATCAGAAGTGTCTGCTGTTCCACAGGTTCTGGTCCATCGATGACAAACAGATCCACACCGAGTACAGCGCTCTCAGATCCATCGTAGTTACCAATTATGAGGAAACCATCAAGATGCCCATTAATGAACCAGCAATCGGGAAAAAGAAATCGCAAATCCAGGTTCTTCCAGCAGATCCCTAGAAATCATCAAACTTCTTGCAAATATTTCATTAATTGAATTGAATTAATTACGTCAGAGATTCCCAAACACTTTTGTCAGCCTTATCAAACTTAAAGATTATTTAAATATTGAGCAAGCAATCTCATTGGCTGTAGGATCAGCAGAGGCCAATCAGCTCGTGCCATGCGGCAATAATTGATTGCTTGCAGGCTGCATGTAAAGGATCGATCAGCCTGCGCCATCTAGAGTTTAATTTCATAATTTTTGGATGTTAATATATATATAGAGACAGTATTTGGGAAAATCTGATTGTAAACAGTGTGGCATCCAACAATCAGATTATCTTTAGCTGTTTCCACATGTGCATTTTGGGATATCGCTTTAAAAAATGCAGGATGGAAACGCCAAGATGCGCATAAATTCTAAAAATGTATGCGCTAATCGAGTCCGATAATTGTTTTAAAACGTGCATAAACTGATGAATTCATTGACGTGCATCAACAAAAGTCATGTGACTTTGTGAGATGGGATGGCATAACTGGACCAATCAGCGGGTTGATCTCGTTTCACAGAATCTGAAATGCCTGAGCAAAGTCTATCGTCAAAGTGGTTCGCTATAAATACTCTTACATGGCTCCCAAACAGCAGGCGTATGAAAAAAAAAGATAACATGAGCGTGATTATTGCGTTTCATAAGTTATTTATTATATACAGTGGCTCCTCCTACTTTATAAACTTACTTTTTTTCCTGATATTTAGCGCCACTTTTTTCACTGGATGGAAACGGTGCTTTATTTGCAAATGTTTTATGCAATATTCCAATTTTGCACATAAGTTAAATTCGCAAGCTTTTGCTAATTCCACACTAGTGAAGTGCCACAATAATAATTTGTTGTGCAATTCTCCTTGCTACCACTAGTGGTACACACTTCACCATTAACTGAAAAATTTGACAATTTGAAATCTATAGTAAGTGTCCATATTACTGCTATAATTCTCTTTTTTCGTTTGTAAAGGAGTATATTGACTACAACGGAGGACCCGGAGTGCAGCACATAGCCCTGAACACGTCCAACATCATCCAAGCTGTACGGCTCCTCTCAATATGACTTCATTCCTATTAGTACAAAATAAAGTAAAAGACAAAACATGAAACTCTGTCCTTATGAATCAGATTGTGAACCTTCGAGCTCGAGGGTTGGAGTTCCTGTCCGCTCCGATAACTACTACGAGATCCTCCGACAGAACCTGAAGACGGCCAAGATCAAGGTGAAGGAGGACCTTAAAACACTGCAGGTCAGAGACCCCAAGATTCCCGTTTGGATATGTGGATATACATTTTTTTTGATATTTCATTTGTTAATTTTTTCCAAATACATATTGAAAACTTTTGTTTTTTTTTCCATCCAATGCAGGAGTTAAAAATCTTAGTAGACTTTGACGATAAGGGTTACCTGCTAAGATCTTCACCAAACCCGTGCAGGACAGGCCGACGCTCTTCCTGGAGGTTATCCAGAGGAACAACCACTCTGTGAGTCTGACATCAACATGCATTTACATCTATTCATTCAGAAGATGCTTTTTTAAAGTGAATTTAATGGAGCCTAGTCCATCCAAAAATGAAAATTCTGTCATCATTTGCTCGTTCCAAACCCATTAGACTTTCGTTCATCTTAGGAAAAGAAATCAAGATATTTTTTCTGTAAATTTGACGCTTCAAAACGTTTATAAAAAGATTGTTCAATGGAGCTGATTAATCCAAGTCTACTGAAGAGACAGAATTTGAAGACAAACAGATTTAATTTAGGCTTTATTCACATATAAATAGAACAATTGATCCTCATTGGTTCATTGATCAATGTTTATATGCGAATAAAAGCCTAAATTAAATGTGCTGTATGTAGAATTGAGAAAATCTTGGGTAACACTTTATTTTACAGTGTCCTTGTTACATATGTTACATGTACTTACCATAGTAATAACAGTAAATTATGCATAATTACATGCAACTAACCCTCAACCAAACCCTAATCCTACCCTAAGCTTATAGTAAGTACATGTAGTTAAATAATATTACAGAGTATTTAAATATATAATTACACGGTGACAATGACACCTTAAAATAAAGTGTAACCAAATCTTGTTATTAGCGACACCGGTGGCCGTTAAGTGAAACTGCAGTAGCGTAGTTTCTCTCGTAACATACTAGAGACTAAACGTGATTCAAGATCCTGATTTTCCACAGTGAAGTTTATTTTTGTTCTTAGTTTAAAAGTGAAAAGAAGTTGGAAACACCTGTGCAGTGATTTACTGTTAACGAACATCCCGACGCCGTGTGTCATGTGTCAGAACAGAAGAGAGGCTCTCGGTGGAAAACACACATCTGAGATTTTCCCGACAAAAACGTCCCGAGTCCTGAACATAAAAATCAGTCAACATGCTTTCAGAGACAAAATAGGAAGTCGCGGAAGAACTAGTTTTTAAGTTTCATTACAAGCTGTTCACACATCGGCAATAAAAAAGCAATTTAATACATGATATTATTGCATATAGGCTCTTTAAATCTGTTTAAGCGATCGTGTCTTTTCAGAAGACTGGATTAAACCCCTCGATTCTTATGGATTTATTTTATAATCTCTTTATGAAAGTTTTGAAGCATCAGCGTTTTGGACGGAGGCGATTGAAATCTTTCACATTTCACTACAAATATCTTCATTTGTGTCCTGAAAATGAATGAAAGTCTTAATAGTTTGGAACGACAAGAGGGTGAAGTAATTAATGACAGAAATGTTCATTTTTGGGTGAACTATCCCTTTAAAAACCCACAGATGCAACAATAAACCACAACAAACAACATACAAATAAATACTGCAAATATCCACAACATACGAATACCATATAGGAGATGTAGGAAGTGTTTATGGGAACAGCGAACGTGAGTGTTCGGGAAAGTTGTGACATGCGCAGTGAAGTTGATCGTGTGTCTTAGATTAAGAAGAAATGTGTTGTCTGTATTCAGGTACAGTAAACACAGTTACAGTATTGAGTTTGAGTCTGAGCTCTGAAAACCTGTTTGAACAGGCCCATAGTTTTATTAGGGGCATTTTTAAAGCTTGTGAAGTGAAGGAAATGCCTAAAGATAAGACATTTCTATCTAAACCACACTAAAGGGGCTTCATGGTGCTTAAAAAGTTCAAACAGAGCAAGAAAATGAACCCAATGACACCAACAATTAGAATCAAAACACAGTGGATTGTTGGTAAGGAGAGCGATGAGTTGGTTAATACACTGTAGGAGAGCGATGGGGTTGTTAAAACACTGTAAAAAAAAAAAAAAAAAAAAGTAGTGATGCACCGATATGAAAATTTTGGCCGATACCGATAACCGATAATTCTTTATATTTAAAGGCTGATAACCGATATATTGGCTGATAAATCTAAATCCAAGTTTTTATGTAATTTTTGAGAGCCTGATTACAAAAGCAAAAGTCTCACCATTAAAATCCATGTCCAAAGAACACAATTAGAATCATTTATCATAATTTTATGTAGCCGATATGACAGACTTGTGTTGCATTTAACTGTATTTTCCTTTTTTGAAGTGATTTCAATCATATTTCAAGCAATTTAAAACCCTCATGTTGAACAGTGCGCATCTGAAGTGTCTCAGCTGGATGAAATATACATAATATATCGGCCAAATTTTCTTACCAGGCCAATAACAATAACATTAAAAATGAACATATATCGGCCGATACCAATATGGTGGACGACATATCGTGCATTCCTAAAAAAAAATGTTTTCAAAGTTTTACATGAACATACCGTTTCAGTTTTTCTACTTCATAACTTTGTTTAATTCAACAGCTGATTACATATTTCATCTGAGTCCAATTCTCCTTCATTTTTCCCATCATAAGAACGCATGCGTTAAACCTGTGATTCTCTGTCTTCTGATCCACAAGGGTTTCGGAGCTGGAAACTTCAAATCTCTGTTTGAGGCCATTGAGAAGGACCAGGACGCCAGAGGAAACCTCACGGTTCTCAAACCGGAGAGCCAGGGCATCCCGAAGGAGTTTCACTGACACACAAACACATCTGCAGACACATTGTTTACTCACAAGCCCTTGTGCTGGAGTGAAAGAATCATCCGAGACCATCAGTTCACACTGAACGTGCAGGGCAACAATAAAGAATGTAACGTATCATGCATCTGTATCGTTTTCTTAATCGTTCGTCAGCTACGTCCACGACACATAACACTTTCAAAGTCAAATGGGTTAATAATTTTTTTCTAAGACATGTGAGGGTTGTTAAGTTAACAGTCTAAAATGAAAAACAAAACCATAAAACAAATTCATTAAATGAACATTAGAATTAAAATTAAATATACACAAATTTAAAGGGGCTAACTTAAAAATTAGACCTTCCCCGACTTCCTAGGTTGTCCATAAAAGCATGTCGACTGATTTTTACAGTAGCACCTCACTGCAGTACACGAGATCCAGGGGGCGGAGCTGGATCCAGATCTAAGGGGTGGAGATTGGTAGGGTTTGGGGTGGGTTTAGGGATTCAGGGGGTGGAGATGGGTAGGTTTAGGGGTGGGTTTAGGGATCAGGGGGTGGAGATGGGTAGGTTTAGGGGTGGGTTTAGGGATCAGGGGGTGGAGATGGGTAGGTTTAGGGGTGGGTGTAGGGATCAGGGGGTGGAGATGGGTAGGTTTAGGGGTGGGTGTAGGGATCAGGGGGTGGAGATGGGTAGGTTTAGGGGTGGGTGTAGGGATCAGGGGGTGGAGATGGGTAGGTTTAGGGGTGGGTGTAGGGATCAGGGGGTGGAGATGGGTAGGTTTAGGGGTGGGTGTAGGGATCAGGGGGTGGAGATGGGTAGGTTTAGGGGTGGGTTTAGGGATCAGGGGGTGGAGATGGGTAGGTTTAGGGGTGGGTGTAGGGATCAGGGGGTGGAGATGGGTAGGTTTAGGGGGGGGTTTAGGGATCAGGGGGTGGAGATGGGTAGGTTTAGGGGGGGGTTTAGGGATCAGGGGGTGGAGATGGGTAGGTTTAGGGGGGGGTTTATGGAGATTGGTAGGTTTAGCGGTGGGTTTAGGGATCAGGGGGTGGAGATGGGTAGGTTTAGGTATGGTAAGGTGGGAGGAGCTGGATCTGGATCCAACTCCTCCCCCTGGATTTGGTGTTCTGCAGTGAGGACCATCTCGATTTTTATGTGAAGGACTTTTATGTCGCAGGATGTGTATTTTACACTGAGAGCCTCTCTTCTGTTCAATGGCACATGAAACTAAGGCTGCATTTACACTGCAGGTCTTGATGCCCAATTCCAATTTGCTGACTATATCCGTTTTTTTGACGACGCGAAAATCATCTTTTAAAAGTGACCCGTATCCGATATTTGCATTTACACTTATACACTGCCGAAACAACCCAATGTAGACGTTCTGACCCGGAAAAGGAAGTAAAACATATGTAATGGATGCAGATGCAGACGAAATGATTATCCAGTGTTTTGTCTGCTTACATGGCGGACGCAAATGCATGTATCCGATTCATATCAGATATCATGAGTGAGGCCTGAAACCGATCTGAGAATATCGGAATCCATGTGCTTTTTTTCCTGCTTACACGTTTGCCGGTCATATCCGATCTGTGAACCATGCAGTGTAAATGGGGCTTAATACTTATACAATGTTCAGGATAATGCTGAAAGAGCCGTTCTGGACTGTAATGTCAATGTGTCGTGCAAAGAAAAGAGATTCATTCAAACTACAGTCTCGCATAGTCAGATCTATATAGTCTATAGTCTCAGATATACTATATATCATAACAGTGTGATTTTAATGAGCTCATCTGTCGACAGTGTATAAGCGTGGTTTGGCAAAATTTACAACAGCCCAACAAAAGTTACAATTAAAATAACATTTCTATTAAAACTTTAAATAAAATGTATTAACCAAGGACCTTAATGTTGATTAAATAAATAATTATAATAAATAAATAAATAAAGCAAACACCACATTCTCTGTATTTTTATTTCAAAATAATTTATTTGTATATAATCGGAATGATGCCAGGTTTATACATCTATAATGGCAGCTGTACGTTTCATAAAGAATATCATTCCAAAAGTGAGAAAATAACATTTTAAACATTTCTCAGACCTGGACAAAAAAATGGATAAATATATTAGTAAATAAATATATTAGTGACATACCATTGAAATGTTCTATTATATATAAAATACAACACTTTATCTTATAACTGTTTTGTCTTTCTTTCTTTTCTTTTTTTTTTACACAAAATATTGAACATATACTGGCATATCCCTTGATTTCTGAAGGGATTTAGCTCTCTTAAAAAAAAGGCAGTTTGAATTGATTCTCTGTGGAAAAGAGAGCGTATGAACAATACAACCAACACAAAGGACCAAAGATAGAGAAAAAAACAAAAACAAAAAAAAAATACATCCTCAACGTTAGTGACATTTCATTGATTTTCTATAACTGGCGGTTACATAGTGCTTCGATTGTTTCGCTTTGAATCACATGCAGATTTTCCTCCAAGGCAAAGTGCTGTTTGCATCCTTTCTAGATAAAGCCGAGAGCTTTACATGTTAATCTGTGTGAGACCGATGCGTAGATACCGTAATCTGAGGGGAAGTTGGTGGCAATAGTTGTGTTTACTTACTATATTGAGTCAAAAGAAAATCAGGAGGCTGTAGTTTGTTCATCATGTTACATGGTTTCAAAATTCACTGCCACTTAATGAGAACATTGGTTCATTCTTATCTTTGGTTGATAAAAAGTTACTGTCATTATGGTACAGTGTAACTCAACTGGGTTGCAACAACTCATGGTTGTTTTAAAATAACGATTTCCATCGCTGGAAAAGCTACGGAAAACAAAGCATTTCTATAGTAGTAGCTCTAAAATGTGTGCCTGTTAACTGTCAGTGTCCCGCTGTATCTATACAAGATGCTATAGTATAACATCATCAAAAATTAGGTATCATTCGAAAGCTTAACACTCAGAATTCATCCTGTGAAATCCGTTGTGAAATTGGACATTGCGTTACAATGGAAAAGCTTCTTTTTACAACCTTTTTGTTAAGGATGCATGATATATCGGCAACCATATCGGTATTTGCCGATATATGCTAATTTATAATGTTATGTTATCGGCCCGATTCGAAAATTTGGCCGATATATTAAAGCCGATAAATAATGGATTATTTCCTTCAGATGAGACACTTCAGATGCGCACTGTTCAACATGATGGTTTCGAATTGGTTAAAATATGATTGAAATCACTTGTGCAACACAAGTCTGTAATATCGGCTACATAAAATTATAACGAGAACATCCTTATGGATTAACATGGATTTTAATGGTGAGACTTTTGTTTTGTAATCAGGTTCTCAAAAATGATATAAAAACTTGGATTTAGATTTATCAGCCAATTTATGTATCAGTTACCAGCTTTCAAATATGAAGAATTATCGGTTATCGGTATCGGCCAAAATTTTCATATCGGTGCATCCCTACATTTTGTGATATCAACTTCAAATTTGGAGCACAACTTGGTTAGATATATTGTTTAGTCTTCAAGTGCTTTTTGCAATAATATTTAATAAGAGATTCGTGAATTACAATAATTTAAGTTCAGATCTATGCTAAAAAAGGGGGTTGACAGTTAACAGGTAAATGCATTGCTCTTTAAAATTGCAGTAATCTCAAAAAATCTGCAACACAAACAAACCGGAAGAGTCATTGAAACTCATTGGTGTGTGAACCCGATATTCAGGGATTCATTATATTTCGTTTTATTTGTATTTTTAATTTTGGATTCAGCCTCATTTAGATGAAAAGCAGCATTTGTGAGCGTATGAAGCTAAAAAGACTTGAGGGATGTGAGAGACACAGGTGTGTTTGTGGTTCAAAGATCAAGACCTTCGACAAAGTGACCATTTACTGACAGAAAATAAAAAAACATTCAGGTTGTTTGTCATGGCAAGATTTCCAGTGTTTCCTTTTCTTTACTTAAAAGAATGTTTCAGGTTCAAAACCCGATATTTTGTGACGTATATTTCCAGCACGTCACAGATACTGTGGCTAGTTTTAATTCGTTTTGAACCCGGACCATTCCTTTAAAGGGTTGCTTTTAAAATATATGACAACAGACATTTCAGGGTAACGATTAAAGATAAGTGTTGATACATCATTGGCTGGTATTGCCACGAACATGACAGCAGGCTACATTATAACGTGTAAAGTAAACTTCATGAAGTGTTCATTTCATGGGATACAGAGGCACTTTTGGTAAGCTTGTATGCTGGTTACTTTCTATGAAATGCGAGCGTCCCTTTAAGGGACTATGAGTCATAATAGGTGAAAGCAAAGCATTCTGGGAAACGTAGTCCTTCTCAGCCCAAACACAGACCAAAGTAATGAAGCAAAACAGAAAACAAAACAAAATCTTCACAACTTTCCCCAAATATATTCAGTCAATTCATTTAGTTTTGACAAGCAAAATGAATAAATGAAGACACAAACATTTGTAAATAACAGCTGCCATTTTTGAATTAACAAAACCGAGACCCTGAAACCTCAATGAAATGCTTCTTTTCAAGGACAGATGATATGAAGTGAAGCTCCCTATCGCTCCTCTGAGTTAATATCCGTCAGAGGTAACGAGAGGTCGACGGACGCACACGTACCTTTGAAGTACCGTCTCGCTAACAGGCCTTTTCTGATTGGTTATCTGAGGTAGTGCAGGAAAACCAGGTCTGATGTTTGAACGCAGCCCAAAACGTCACAGTTAAAGGCCTACGTCTGGCTTTTGAGAAGTGAAATGGAAGGGGCGTGTGGCATTGCAATAACTAAACAGTTAATAATCAGCCAGTAGGTGCGGTGAGCTAATGAATGCACGGAGGGTGTTAAACGCTAAAGCCTGAAACTAACTCTATGCAAGGACGCAAACACGAAGGAAATGCACAGCCAGTGCATTGCAAACTCTCAGGATCATTGCTTATGCTTAGTACTCCTTAAAATTGTATGTTCTTTTTTAGGCACACTCGGGAAAAAAATCACTCAGAAATTGTTAGACACATTACAATGTGAAATTAAATAGCAAGTAGGAAGACTGAAATTTTATTTTCTTGTCAAATGTAGGTCTTTATGAATGAAAAATCATCAGATTAAATGTCAACATTTTGATGAAGGCTGGAATACACTACACGACTTTTAAAATCTGAACACATTTTAAATCACTATAGACCTTATGCGCCAGAGAAAAGAGGGCGTCGCCATCTTTAGAATATTGTCTTTGAACTTCCGTTTTTGCGGTCGCTCTGTATATTTCTATGGCCATGCTGTCCAGGAGTAATTAGCTTTTGAAGTGGATTTACTTAATATAAAGTTAACCAAAGTTATCATGAGGATTGTAATGTTTAAAGCAGATGACTTAACAAAGGTCAGTCGACCGGGAAGATTTTAAAACGAGCCGTTCATTAATAAACACGCAATATCGCTGTGAAAATACAGACCGGAAGACAAAAGACAACGAGCGCAGCGCTGAAAAGGGGCGGAGCTACATAAGGTTCGTTCCGAACACAACAAACTGGCACAGAAACATGTGCCTCGTTTCAAGGAGACGCACGACAGTTCAAACCATAGATGTGTATATGTAGATGTGGCATTCGAGCGCTCCAGGCATGTCAACTCTTGGAACGATCAACACTTTCTATGCTGTCGTCTCTCACAGTAAAAATCAATGCGTTTTCCAAGATACCAGAACATTGTGCAGCCTCTGGTTGTAGAAGCCACCGACATTTAAATTCCCCAAGAAATGGGCTAATCTTTCACAGGGGTGAATGTGTTGGTTTGCATTTTTATATGTATTAAAGGCATAGTTCACTCAAAAATTGAAATTCTGTCATCATTTACTCACCCATAAGAAATTTTAAACAACGTCCGTAACCAAACAGTTGATGGACTCCATAGTATTTTTTCCATACTATGTTTCTCATCAATTGTTTGGTTACCGACAGTCTCCCTTTAACTCAATATTACAGGTTTTTAAACTATGGTGACTTTAAGGGCCCTATCTTGCACACAGCGCAATTGACTTTGTACACGATGCATGTATCATTCCTATTTTGCACCCGACGCACAGTGGACTTTTCCCTCCACAGACGCACGTCGGTAAGTTAGGGAATGAACTTGCGCTCCCGGGGACGTTCAGCGAAAAGAGGAGGCGTGTTCCGGCGCAAAGGTTCCCTGGTGCTATTTTGCAGTTTCAGAAAACAATTCCGCCACTGACCAGGAAAAACCTAGTCTAAAGTCAGTGGCGCGTTATTCAGATGCTATTTTAAGGGTGCATGCTTGGCCATAATCAATGTAGCGTGTGCACAACACACATACACTTTGATTCTCTCATCTACACAGAAGCAGCAGTTTATATTTTTAGAAAACCATACATTATTACAAGGAAAAATATTAACACACGAGGGAAATCATTGTTGTGTCCATGAAGATGTGAAAAAATAGGCATACATCTAGCTTACACATTTACCCAAATTATTATATGCCTGTTTAACCGAAGCTAATTTGGGTGTGTTTCTCCATCCCCAATGTCACTTCTCTGTGTGTTACGGCCCTGACGAGAACGTCGGTCTCCTCGGCTGTGAACCGCTCCTGGCGTGCATCTGGCAAAACCGCCGTTATAATAGCAATCCGCCATGGAACAAGCGCGCCTGCTCTTAAAGGGAATGTGAGATGATGCTCTGATTGGTTTATTTCACGTTACGCCACACCTATGAATAATGAAGCTACTTCAGACCAACCCATTTTATCCCGCCGGTATAATAGCAACAGCGCCCGAGACCCGCCCACAAAGTTACTTGCGTTTCGCGTTTGAAACATACATAGATGTGCAGGAGATGACCGTAGTAGTTGTTGCAGCGTCTTTGGTGGGTAGACGTGGTCAGTTGTTTATCTGTGCTGATGAGTCAAATATTAAGGTTCATTGTTATGTGTGTTCTGTTACTTTACTATTGTATTGGTATTGTATTTTATTGCAACACTGGTAGCTAGAGGACAGCTTCAGTTTCAGTAGCAACACGTCATACACTACAACACGTCTTCTTAAATCGTCTCAAAGTAGCAAACAGTAGCAAAGTAGCAAACTCCGTGCCTATCATTTCGACTCATCTAGACTGCAAATCGGGGGGGAAATCTGAGCAAAAGTCGTGAAGTACTCCCAGCCTTAAGTTTAACTTGATTCCGGCATGATAGTAGTTAACCTGAAAGAGAAAACTGACTGTAGAACAAGACAGATTACACTAATTGTTGCAGTATGAATTGCTATCTGAAACATTTTAGAGTAAAACATCCAAGTTTGCGTAGCTAGAAGTGTCTGCGTTCTTGCATAGAGGACCTACGTCAGGAATGGAATATGGGAAGACGTGTTTATACCTTTAAGGGTTTGAACAAAGATCACCAAGGAATCCTCAGACTAGAGAAGGTACTAAATGAATCCTGTTTTAAATCAAAGGAAAGGAAGAAATCAAGATTGAGCACACTTTCATTCTTATGCGCATCTCACAGATCCTTTGATAACTTCCTAAATTAACACCGTTTGCTTGCCTATTAAAAGTCACATTTGGGCCGTATAGGGTAAAGTACCTTGACAGTACCAACAATCACTTGTTTTGGCCATTAGAAATGTGCTAGTAACAGTGAGTTACTACTGAAGAGTACATAGAAAAACCCATCTAATCATCCCTGATGAATTCTGTATTTACTTTATAAATCTTTGCTAGAAAGACATTCTGAGGTCTGAAGATTGTGAGTGATGCAGTTTGATATTGCAGAAGATGTTTGGAATTATCTGGAAGACTTGACATGTGAAAGAGACACAGAGAGAACGCCGAAGAGTTTTGTCCATTTCGGCTCTTGTGTAGCAGCGTGAGGAGTTTAGGATGAAGAGCTTTCTCAAACACCAGACTCTTCTTCTGACCCTGTGGAACAAGAAGAAGAAAAAAACATTAGAACTCATTTCATAATCTCAAATTAACGGAATAGTTTATCCAAAATGAAAACTGTCATTATTAGGGTTGGGTATCGTTTGAATTTGAACGATTCCGATTCCGATTCCGATTCCTTGTTTCGATTCCGGTTCCTAACGATTCTCGATTCCGATTCTTTTAAGAGGCAGGGTCAAAAAGATCAAATTTAATTCTATGAACTATTTACTTTTTATGAACTTTACTATGAATTCTCATAGGGCTGTTTTCAACTACAATATAAATATAAAATCTATTTTAAACAAAAATTTTTAGGATATTTTAAATGAGCTAGCTAACCAACGGTCTTTCTGAAGGAAATAGTCTGATCTTCTCCTGCTATTTTCACAGCTAAAATGGGCTATCAGGTCAAATAGGCTAAATAAGGTTGTTTACACTCATGTGTAAATGTGTTTTCATGATTTTTTTTTTTTATGTTCCCCGGCATCGCGCACAGTTTTCAAACGGACGGGCAGAGGACGAGAGATATGGTTGCAACTTGCAAGATACTGAAGAATAAGAAAACATCATATAAGTACGTTTTTAAGGTTTAACGTCAGGGTTGTTTGCTCTGAATACATTTTATGAGACGCTGTGAGTTAATAAGGCAACTCACACAGCGTCTCATAAAATGTATCGGTTCGCAGTTTATCATAACAATCCATATACGCTTACACCTGTGCTAGTAATACACGCATTTACCATGCAGTGTGTACGTTACAGTTTACAAATGTTTAACTAATGTGGGGAAGTAGGCTACAGCTGTCAGTGTTCAGCGAGTTAACATTTGGCAGTTTGAAATCGATTAGGTAGTTACTTCAGTTCAGAATAGGGCTAGAAATGACTTGCAATGACTGTGCGTTCACACCGGACGCGAATAGCGCATCAAATTCGCGCCTGCCGCGTCTAGTTATACGCTTGACCACTTTGCGTAAAAACAAAAGTTTGAAGCGAAATTAACTTAACTAATAACTTTGACAGTGGTTTCTTCTTGCGGTCGGCGGACGTGAATCGAAACTAGGAATCGAAATTTTAACTTTTGAACGATTCCGGGAAAATCGCAAAGCTAGTCCCGGTTCCAATCGATTCTCGATACTCG
This sequence comes from Leuciscus waleckii, assembly GCA_900092035.1. Classification (NCBI taxonomy): domain Eukaryota; kingdom Metazoa; phylum Chordata; class Actinopteri; order Cypriniformes; family Leuciscidae; genus Leuciscus; species Leuciscus waleckii. Next base: position 15,265,027 of record FLSR01004869.1, on the reverse strand, counting down.
ATACCCAAGCCTAGTCATTATGCACTGAACATCAGCTGTGCACATTCAGATTATAACCAGCAATTAAGTGCTGCAGGAATGATGTATTTTTGCAGGACAACCCATAAGTTAGGCATCACCCTAGTTCCCTAGAATTTCCATTGGCTTTCAATAATTGCAAAAAATTAGCTCTGTGATTCTTACATGTTTTGTTCATTAAGATAATCTTCACAAATGAATAGACAGACAAAAATATTCAAATATTCAATACAAAGTAAAGACACTTAATATTCTGTAATATTATCGATTTGACTGACACTATATATAGGGCCCTATTTTAACGATCTAAGCGCATGGTCTAAAGTGCAGGGAACAAGTTCACTGAGGGCGTGTCCGAATCCACTTTTGCTAGTTTAACGACGGGAAAATGGTCGGTGCTCCCGGCGCATGGTCTAAAAGGGTTGTCCCTATTCTCTTAATGAGTAATGGGTGTGTTTTGGGATTTACGTGCGTTAAACCAATCAGAGTCTCATCTCCCATTCCCTTTAAATGCCAGTTGAGCTCGCGTCATGGCGGATTCGCTATTTACATGATGGAAGTTGATAGTGGAAAGACCGAACGCGTCTCCAGAGCGCAAACGGATCTGCTCGTGCGCGAGGTCAAAGTGCGCTAGCAGAACATCTACGGGACAAGCCGGATTCACCATATCTTTATGTACACAATAATGATCTTTTACATTGTAATCCTTTTATTTTAAATATTTGGCATGTATGGCATGTTTGTTTAAATAACAAAAAAAAACTTGCTGCATTGACTTTAGACCAGGTTTCAGTCGGTCAATGGATCAGTCTATTTCTGTTGCCTCAAAATAGCAACGCGCCAACAATGCGCCAGAACACACTTCGTTTTCAGATCAGCACACCCATGGGCCACAAATGGGCGCAAATGCATTGCTATTTAAACAACGTGGCGCAAGACGTGAAAATGATAACGGCGTCGGACTGAAACTAGCAAAAAACACTTGCGTCGCGCTTGGCGCTGCATTGCGCGGGTGTAAGATAGGGCCCATAGTGTCTTATAGCTGAATCAGATTCATTGACATATTTTGCAATAGACACTGTTATTGAACTGAACTGAATCAATATTAAACTGACTCAAGCTATAAGCAGCTCTACAGAAACAATAGAGTCACTTTTAAGCTCAAGTCAGTTTAGTATTGAATCAGTTTAGTTCAATAACTAAAGTTGATCTATTATGAAACTATGAAACAAGGGCTCTAGAGAAGACAATAGTCGTTATTTAGCTTGTTTCATTATTTCATAACAGATTAACTTTACACAGTTATTACCAACTAAACTGAATCAATACTAAACTTATTTGAGCTGAATAACAACTCTATTGTCTTCTGTAGAGCTGCTTATAGCTTGTTTCCTAACTTCATAATAGATCAACTTTACACAGTTATTGAACTAAACTGAATCAACATTAAACTGATTCAAGTTGAATAACGACTCTATTGTCTTCTGTTCTGTAGAGCTGCTTATAGCTGAAGTGAACTTGTTTCATAATTGATGAACTTTAGACAGTTATTGAACTGAACTGAATTGATACTAAACTGACTTGAGCTGAATAATGACATTCTTGTCTTTTTAGAGCTGCTTTACATCAGAATTTGAATAGAAATTACTTGACTATAAAGTGAAGCACTACAGTCACACATACTCACCCTGACTATTGTGTAGAGTTTGGCAGTACAGACAGATATCCGTAGGAAGTTCGTCCCCCGGGCCGTGATGGGCCCTACACAAGGGTCTGTCCATTTCAGAAGTGGGGCCCAAAAGCTGAGGCTCCGAATGGGCCTGTTGCACCTGCTTCTGCCACACCACATGTGCCCCGCTACAGCACGGCCAGTCGGACATGCCAGGCGAGTCCAAGATCAGGGGCACCGGCAGCAGTGTGGGGGCCATATCCGTGGAGGTGTGCAGCAGTAGCTTCCAGCTCCCTGTCCGTAGTGAATATGAATGCTACAATCATCCTGAAGGTCCAAGCTTTGATGGAAGTGAACAACCGGCGAAGGCGCTTCCAAGGGACAGCCGGCTGCTTTCTGTCTGGTGGTCCACCCTGGGCCTTTGTGGCAACAGGACAGGGACGGAGAGGCTAAAGGAGGGGAGGGAAGGATCACAGAGGCGCCTGAGGAAGAACGGGGTCCGGGGCTCTATCCTCAACCCTCCTTGAACTGAGGTCCGTTTTGGGGCAGTGGCAAGACTGGTGCTGTACCTGACACCCAGTGGAGTCTTTGTTTTTAGTTGCATTACAGGGGCCACCAGCTGCCATGGCTAAGGACACGGCCCCCTGATCCTCGTCAGAGCCTTGGCCGGGCCCTTGACCGAGGTCCCCGTCCTCGTAATAGTGGTGTCTATGCCTGTGATAGTGAACGTGACTGAACACGGCCACTTGCTGCTGCTGCTGCTGCTTCTCTTCTGAGCAAACTGCATTGGCGTCACCGGCGGGATTCACTACAGAGTCCAGGGAACGAGGTCTCTGCCTGGCCTCCATGCTCCCTCTGCGTGGGGCTTTTCCCGGTCCGTAAAAGACGAACGGGTCATAGTCGCTGCTGAGCGAGCTACGAAAAGTGGACCAGCTGCCATAGACGCCCTGCAGGCTGATATCCGTACAGTTTAATACGGAATCGCTGGACGAGCCGTGGCACGATCCCGAGCTGGAGTCGCTGGCCGGCCCCTCAGCAAGGTAACCGCTGCACTCCGTGTGGTAACTCCCTCCGGAGCAGCTTCCATCATCTTGGCGACCGTGCGAGCCTCCGCCACGCGGCAGTTGATGATTCGCGTGGTTTACTGACGATGCCAAATGATGCACACAAGAACCCGCAGCGTTCCGTAAAGCTCCTCCGGGGCACCGGTGCCACGACCGTCTGGGGGGCGCATAGTGATGCCCCCCAGTCCGACACCCGCGCCCGCCTGTCCTGTGTGAACGTCCTGATGGGAATCCGGGGCAAGGTGGTACGCGCAGCTAGCACCCAATGGTCTGCTGGGAAAGCAACGGAGAGTGCGTGGATGAAGAGGGGGAGAGTTTCCATAGTGACCCAATTGGGGTAAAGGTCCAGGGGTGCGGGGGTAGTGATGCCGCAGGGAAAAGGGGACATGGTGTTGGGGGTAAGGGCGTTGGTTTGAATAGTGATGGGGAAGGAGGAAGGCCTGATTGTGTCTTGTGGAGGGGGCGGCAGTCGACTTCTTTGGGGCTGACGGGATGCCAGATCTGAACCTGATGGAAGACATTTGGTGCTCAAAAACAACTTTGATAGGAAAAGCATAAAAAATGTCTAATGAGGTTATGTCCTTATTAATCCAGGTAAATGTAAAAAATCTTTTTCTCTACGTTTTGGCCTTTTGTCCATACTGAGACAACGTTTTTGTCAGAGCTATTTGAAGATGCTCTCTCAAGTGGATACATTTAAAAACGGCATTTCCGAGTTATAGTGTGGACTGTGTAAACTGAGGTATTTTAAAGTCCCCCTGTGGTGAAAATCAAGCTTTTAAAGTTGTTTATATGACTATGTGGTGTGTTTTTAATATGCTTTAAGACAAACCATGTGCAACTTCATAAGTCAACACCATTGCTGAGTATTTTCTCCTTAAAACTGCAGTGAACCAAAGACTGTCTCAAAAACGAGGTTTGAAATCACTGGTGTTTCTGACGTCACAAACTAACTTGTAACCAATGAGGTCAATGTGTGATCGTCAGCGAGTGGATCTCTGAGCTGAGTGAGTGAGTGGAGGCGGGGCTCATTTACATATTCATAGAACCACGTATTCAAAATGAGACAATGGTGTTGGTGATTCAAGCTATTTTAAGGCATTTTTTTTTTCAAGGAAAAAACGTTTAAATATATAATTTTGGTGATCAAAGATGAGTTTTAAGGGATAAAATGATTGACTACAAGGGGACTTTAAAAACAATGACATGTTTAGTCATGTGATGCCTATTGTACCCATATTTAAATACAATCTGATGGTTATATTGTACAATTACATTTCTTCAATTACGACAGTGGTGGGATATTTTGCTAATAAAATGATCGTGCCATTACAATCGCATGAGATATTCATTACATCTGGTCTCTCAGCGAGCATTTATGATGTTTTATGTATGCGTCGCAATGTGATTTAAGCGATTTCAGACATGTCCGAGGAAGAGCAACCTTTGGAAAACACCTCATACCACTAGGTGGACAGAGAGAGTTCAGGCCATTTTTTAAACATCTGGATTAATGTGGACGTAGCCTGAATATGATTAATTAAAACTTTTCCTAAAGCAAATTGCAGCGATTGCAAGGCAGCAAAATAATCATGTTAAGGTTTAGGTATGTTTACACCGTGTCCTAACCAGACGCAATGCTAACACTAGAAGTGACACGACTGCGAGATGCGTCAAAATTACTCAAAACCCACAGCCAATCAGAACAGTGTGTGGGCGGAGTCTCACAGCACCAGAGAGTAATCTTGATGGCACTCGCAAGAAAATGGATAAGTCGCTACATAATCAAATTCACAAATATTACACAATTTAAACATTATTCAAATACATAGGCTACTGAGTTACTAAAACAATCTTTGTCAAAGAATACACTTGTTTGTTCACAGTTTGAACGTTCTTGTTTCCATTTGTTTAATTTCAAGATCTGAGGTGAATTATTCATTATTGCTTTTACAGCTACAAAGCTGGAGCACTAAATGATATTCAAAGTCACATTACACGCTTTTAACATTAAAAAAGCATATAAACAGTCCCTGAGATTATCATTGCCACACTTTGTGTTTGTTGTTGCAGCGCGACGTCGCAGAAAAATAGAAACTCTGATTTACATGGAAAATAACCTTTTATCGCGTTGTGTGTAGTTAGGACATGGTGTTAGTTTTGGTTCTGTGTCAATGGAATCCTGCATCAATCCTCCATTGATCTCCATTGAGGTCAATGGGAGATTATCAAACTTTATCATATTTCTTAAATAGTATAAAGTTTTAAACAGTAAAAATTGACACCACATATAAGCTCAAAAATACACTTGTGCAAGTCCACAAATGCACACATGAATGCTTGTCCAGTGCATTGCATGTGCAGCTGTGCAAAGACCCGTTGTACAGACTCACACAGAACATGTTTTTGCATTCAGCACTGCATTGCTTTTCTACAGTTTTTCAATGCAACCATTCATATTTGAGGGACAAGTGTACAATTTGTCAAGTTTCGCTTACCACAAGTGTTAGGGGCTTCTGCACCATTCTTATTCACCTATTATTTCCCTTTGATTTTAGGGGTAAGTTATGAGTAGGTTTTGAAGAACGTTTGGGGTCCAAACAACACTGTACACTCATAATTCACTGTATGACAAACAAACACTGAGACATTCTTCAAAATATCTTCTATTGTGCTCACAGAAGGAAGTACAAGTATGGACATGAGGATGATTTTTAAATGACTTGGGCGAACACATCCAGGGGTGTCCAAACTCGGTCCTGAAGAGTTTAGCTCCAACTTGCCTCAACACACCTGCCTAGAAGTTTCTAGCATGCTTAGTATGACATTGATTAGCTGCTTCAGGTGTGTTTAATTAGGGTTGGAGCTGAACTGTGCAGGACAGCGGCCCTCCAGTAGCAGGACGAGGTAGTATAAGATAAAGAAAGAAGAGGAATTTCAATACAGTGCTGCCTTGCAAGCTCTATACTAATATTATTGGAGAAATACATATGTACCCTGAGGCTGTTTACCCATGATGTTGTGCATGCACAGTGGGCAGGTACGGTGTTGTAGGAGCCAGGGGTCGACACACTCTTTATGAAACTCATGAGCACAGGAGATGATTCTCAAGTCCTACCAGAGACACAGAAAACCAAATATTAAACATGCCATTGGCGCGCCTCAAATCATTTCATAAATACCATCCTAAAGTGGTCCTTTTCCGTCCAATGCTTGATGGTTTCTGTTGTTGCTCTAATGTCGGAAGGAGCTGGATGCAAAATATTTGAATAATATCAATCCACAAAATGACTTGTGATGCCGTCTAGAATCCTAAATCGCATCGCGTTCATTCATTTGATGGATCCCGACTGAGCCTGCTTTCTCCCAACGTTTTTTTCTCAACTTCTGCCACCTTCCTTGCCACTGTCCCTTAATATTCAGTAATAATTAATACATTTGACTAAACTGACACTACACTCTCTTGTAGAGCTGCTTTAAGGCTGAAACGACTTTTGAATTTTGAAACATTGCCGTTTTTGAACTGCATTGTAGGGCTGCCCTCAGACTAAAGATTTTTCTAGTTGACTAGTAGTCGTTTATTTAAGCGATTAGTTTACTAATCGTGCGTTTATATCAATAAGCCATAAATCATAATAATGAGCCTTTAATTGCCTATAATAGCACAATCAACATTTAAACGCAAGCATAAAGCTTGCCACAGCGCGCCGGCAAACGTAATGATTATGAGTGTGTCGTGAAAAAACAGAAGGAGACTGTTCAAACATTTGAATAATTTATTGGTAATGTTTTCTGTGTTTTCGGCTGCAGAAAGTCGACGATGCTGACTCGTAGTAGTGGACGCGTTATATGCACGTTTCATACGGATGACATCATCTGAGAATATTTGTTTTCCACTTGAATCGGTTAATTTAAAAATAGACATTTCAAGCTTTCTATAGATATATTTCTCATATCTTTGAGGCAAGTATACACTGACTTTCGGTTCATTTTCGTGACGCTCAAGTTCACAGAGACCGAGACAGCAGTTTTCATTATTTTACAAAATGATTTATTATTGTGAGTTTACATAAATAAAACTAGACCCTTTACGGTTTGCATTACTCTTATCTGTATGACCAAAAATGACGGAGTATTTTAAATTAAATGCAAGTGATCGCGCCGACGCCTGTATGTCATGCAGTCAGCGGCTCTCCACACAAACACAGATATGCACTAATAACAGCACACATTTATCTAGGTTAGCATTAGAGCGAACGGACTTGTAAAGTTGCTACTACTTGCATGTTTCAAGTGATAAGCTATATTTGGGTTGATGAATGAAAGGCAAATTAATTGGATTTCCCGCCGTTAACGATATGTCCATCACAGCCTGCCTAATTGCGCAACTTTTTTTTTTGCGACTAACCGACTAATAAAATTGTGGTCGACCAAACCTCTTCTACTCGAATAACGGTTAGCCCTTCTGCATTGCATCAACAATAACCTAACTAAATAACGACGCAACTGTCCTCTATAGAGCTCCTTTTAGCTAACTTAACGTTTCATAATTCATGAGCTTTAGTTATTGAACCGAAATGAATCAGCATTGAAATGATTAATTTTATATAAAGCGCAATATATAAAGGTGACTTGATTCAAAATCCTATCATGGTTTTCTCTGGTGCCTCCTCTTACCTGGCCATCCATGAACTCCTCAAGACAGATGGCACAGATCGGGCTGGAACTGGAGCTGCTGTTGGACGCTGGAGCTGCGCCAGAACGCTGGGATCCTGAGCAACCCTGAGAGCTGTACGTCCGCGTCTCCAACCGGCTGATGGCACGCATCGTCTCCTGGTGCACAGAGTCCTGGGAGTCGAGGAAAAGGGCTTTTGAGACTTCTACAGCGCAACTATTATGCTTTTTCAGATATTCCCTTTCATGCAGTGTGTAATACAGCAGTGTGTGAATGTAAAAGCTCTGCAAAGTTTCAAAGATCAAACAACAAACAGAGGTATTGTAAGTGATTCCGAACTGCCTGAAACGAGTCGTCAGTAATTCCAGTCTTACTTTCTGCACGAACATTAGTAGGTTTGTAACAAATTTGCATAATGCCAGCCTGTGGTGTTTATTGGCTGCTGGCGAATGTCTCCTTTGCCCCGATTGGTACGGTAAAACCGATGTTTTATCACTGTTTTTATCACTGTGTATCAAGCGCTGCGGAAGATCCGGAGAATTCAGATATGCTAATGAGCATTTAGTTTCTGACCAATCACAGCAGACTGGGCCATCTGACCAATCAGAGAAGAGCAGGCTCTCTGAAAGGCGGAGTTTAGAGAGACTGAATTCTTTACAAACTGTTTTAGACACTGGGAGAAAAGAGCTGATGCTGCAATGCATATTATGAGAAAATTTAAGTGTTTTTTGACAATAGATGCATGTAAACCTCCTGTAGAAGACCTTAAAACTAAACTAGGAGCCTTTAAAAGAGCATAACAGGGGCACTTTAAATGCAGGAGGAACTCTGTTGAGAGGCTATAATGCACTGCAAAAATATTTCCTTAGTATTTTTGTTTCCAGTACAAATATATATTTAATGACGTTCATACAAATATTTAACATTCTTAAATCTTGAGAAGCACGATATTAAGACGTATCATATATAAAAATGTATCAAAATTAAGTGAGTTTATGCTCAAAAGAAAGGGACACAAGTTTATATTTCTGATCCCACTGACAGATAATTTTTCAAACTAATTTAATTTTGATAAATCGTTCAGAAAACTAAGACTAAAAATCTGAAGTAATTTTGCTTCTCAAGTAAATTCATCCTGAATTAAGAATGTTTTGATATATGTACAGGAAGCCAAAACAAAAACGTAATTTTTTTGCAATGGACATTTTACAATCCACCATCAAACCTGAACGTGAGCGTAGAGCGCGTGGCTATGAAGTGTGTTGTGTTTTCTTACCCAGGTTCTGTTGGACCTGCAGCGGAAGCGTAGAGCAAAGATCATGATGATGGCCAGCACCGCCAGAGCCACGGTCAACAGGATCCCAACATCATAGTGAGGCTAGAACACAACACACGAAGAGTGAAGCTTGAGTGCGTCCTCAAACCAACAACTAATGCATTTTAACCCCGGTAACAGCCAGAATGTTTCATGAATCTCCCAGTAAGCTACAGCCGTCATTTCCCCGTCTCGGTTAACTATAGACCCGATATAGTCCGGCTATGAGTAACACACTTCTAGCCAAAATAACCTTGAATTTGGTTACATGTCATTTTTGCCTAAATAACTTTTGAGATGTATGATATTCAATCATGTAAGCAAAGCAAACAGTGATTACAAGGTGTTTGGTTTCATTTCTTGGCATGTTATCTAAATGATGACTGGTCTATTCTTAGGCGATGGTTTTTAGACGTCTATAAAATTTTCACTTAAAGCCCAAATGTTGCCTTGTTTTAGCCTAGACTAGACGTTTGGGCTGTGTTTGGACGGCTATTAGACGTCTTATAAACGCAAACTCGCTTGCTGCTTTTACCCCAAAAAACGTCCTTAATGCATTTGGGTCCATTTTGACCCAGAAGAGGGCATTATCCTGGACATTATCCTGGACATTATCCTGGATCAACATTGTTAACCCTTGTATGGTGTTCGGGTCTGTAGGACCCGTTTTCATTTTTTATCAAAAGAAAAATTATACGATTAATTATTTTTTCAAACTCAGACTCATTGGCCTTGGCTCATTTTCTGTGAAGAACATATATCAGAACACATTTTCAATGACCACACACTGTACCCCACACTGTACTGTGATCTAACAAAGGTAAAGGGAAAATATTAACCATAAATGCTGTTTATATTGCTTGTAATTGGGATGAAGTAAACATCTGTTGAGTATTTTAACATAAATTGTTTGATTATGTTGAATTAAAAAACCCAAAATGCAGCGGGTCCACCAAACTCACGAACACTGGCTGAATAACAAACATATGAACACCACACAAGGGTTAAATCAACAGTGCTAAACATATTCCTAATCCTAACTACTGATTATCCATAAAACGGAGGGAAATGATAGTATGATGTTGTTTAAATCCCAGCTGTTATCCTAGCTCTAAACTTTTCCTAAAATCTGATTGTTTAATGGGAATGTTGTTCCAGGACTAACGAGGATTTTAATGCACCAAAATTGGTGTAAGATATACTTTGAAATGATGTTCACTCAAAAATTCACAAATAATTACAAAGAATCTGCAAGCAACACTTAAAGGGATGGTTCGTAGTAAAATCAGCCTAGGGTCCTTTGCACCATGACCTCGAGCCAAACTCCCCCCAGAAGCC
>FLSR01004869.1:15207268-15231590 GCA_900092035.1 Leuciscus waleckii | reverse complement strand
TTCGTCCCATCTCATATGTTTTCCCTTCATCATAAGTTATCATATCAACTATCCATAGTGTTTTATGCATACAGAAAATGTGCATACCCTGTGTACAGTATACTGTACTATAAACTAGAGCAGGGATTCCCAAAGTGTGGTGCGCGCACCCCCAGGGGTACGCGAGCTACCACCAGGGGGTGCGCGAGAGGAAAAATGTAATGGCGGTCAATTTTTTTAAGTGGGATTTTTCCAAACAATAATAAATTGTAAAATTCCTTTGTAAATTCCTTTTCCTTTTATTTTAAATTAAAAAAAACTATAATTTATTAGTTTTTGATAAAACAAATACATATGAAATGCACAACGACACACCTAAAGTCGCTTATGATGAAGCCCTTGACAGTGCACGGAGTAAACATAATAGCAGAAAGATGCTCCGTCTTCGACTCGTAAATGAAGACATACTTTGTTGATCACACTGATAGTGTTTATATTGCAATAATGACCAACTAAATGTACACTGCCGTTCAAAAATGTGTTGGTTAGTCCGAATTTTTTTTCAGTAAGGATGCATTAAAGTGATCAAAAGTGACCTTAAAACATGTCACATGTGTAATGTTACAAAATAGTTCGTTTTTAAATAAAACTAAATTACGCGGCTGAAAATAACCGTGCTTTCTGTAACTAAGCCTGTGTCTGTCACTCGTCCTCTTAAAAGTGGAACTTGTGCGTAGCTTTGTTGCATTATATTGAAACTTTGTTGATGTTGTTATTGTCATGCGTGTTCTGCTTATTTGCGCATGAGTCTTTATATGGCGATAAAACAAAGCTTTGTTGCATTATTTTTTTGAAGTGGGGATTGGGGGTGCGCCAACCCGGTTGGGACATAGAAGGGGGTGCGCAGGAAAAAAGTTTGGGAACCGCTGAACTAGAGCAATAGTATTTATTCATTTAGCCTGTAAGAATTGAGAAATTAGAAAATGCCGGACAGTCTGGTTAAGGAGCGACCAGACCCTGAGAAGACACTATCTTGCTGGAAATGACCATTTTAACTCACCATATGAGACACAAGTCTCATCTCAGAATACATCTTTCTCCCTCTTCCCCCACTCCTTCTCCTCCATGCGAAGATCACCAAAATCTCACCCAAGAATCTAAATGGTTTAATGTGAATGATTATCATCGAGTATTATGCATGTTTGGTATCATTTGAAATGTCTCAGTGCGACTGGTACAAATGTCTCATTTCCAAATAAGTAAAACAAAAGGTAATAAGGTTTTTAGGAGTTTAGCGATAACTGGCACACAAAGGAAGGTGGTCTCCTGGCAAATGGTCTCCTACCCCTGTTACATTTGATTATTCTAACTGACTTTGACATCATTTTCATTAATGAGTTAAAAAGAATAGTCAAACATTCGCTCACATTTAATGATCCACAGCTATCATTAAAACCTTTTAATTTATGGAGTCAGATGAAATAACGAGAAAATAAATATGAGAAAATATATTGCATTTAATCAAAAATACTTTGCCTCGAGAAAAGGACAGTAACACGTAGAGACCTTCCGCGCTGGTCGGATGCCGGACTTTGAGCCGATCGAGCGCGAGCTTACAAGCCGATGCTTTAATCTGCAGACAGTTCATGCAACAACTGTTGTGTAATGCACACTGCTACACAAACAATGTTTTTAAATAGTATGCAGTGTATGGTGTGTGTACTGTGCATTATATTGTCTATTAGAGATCTGATGACATACCGACCATTTCCACTGAACGCCCATGTCAAATAACACAAAGAAAGATGGAGTGAGAGAACAAGCCAGTGAAAAGATAAAGGCATCAGTTTGAGGTCTGATTCATGTTGTGTTGAGAGAAACACACTGGACCTGAGAGATTTACACGTGTGTTTGAGGATTTCCCTCTTTAACACCTTCCTGACGCTCTGTCGCTCTCAGCGCTGGTCACGCAAACACACTGTACATACACACACACACACGGGGGGGGACACACACACACACACACACACACACACACACACACACACACACACACACACACACACGCATGTACAAACATGCACATCAGAGCCGAACCCAGAGGACAGACCAATCACCAATCAGTTCTCCTTCATAGATGCTTCTCCTCGAGAGTTTGACTTCCTCTGCTCATGTGAAAGCAAACAATTCTACACACACTCAGCTTCACTTCTGGTTGCATGAGTAATTTCACATGAAGAGTTCTCAGAAGTCTCAAAATGAACTTAAACATTGCTCAACAAATGCTCTGAGATGCTGAAAAATGATTAATTAACTTTACTTAAAATATGCTTCTTTTTTTTTCAAGCCACTTTTAAACCCCTTAAAGTTTTGTTTTAAAGTATTTAATTTTTTTAACCCTAAAAGTCTAATCTATGCATTTTAAGATCATTTAGTTTATTTCCATATTTCAAAATCAACTAGAAGTTGTTCATTTAATAAAATATGTTTTTATAAAACATTAAAATTGCCTGAACAAATGACAAACACCAGATAAGTTTTCCTATTAACACAATACACAGTTATTAAAAAACTACTGTTTATTACTGTATCGTTACAAGCTGTAAAAGCAATAAAAAAGCTATTAATACATGAAAATTCTTAAAATACGGTGCCTTTAAATAAACAAATGATTTTTAAATGATAATAAATTAAAATTCTAAATAACAAAAACAAGATGTAAACTGAACTTTATTTATATATTTTTTTATGTAATTTAATTTAATTTAAATTTACTTAAATATTAATATATTAAAATGATCAAACTAATATGAATTAAAATGCTACAAAAAATACATTTAAATTAAGATAAACTAAACTAAAATAGTATTTAAATTAATAAATTATTTATAATACATTAAATGCTAAAAAATGCATAAAAATCAAGGTGTAAACTCTTAATTTTCCCTCAATACCGCTGTTTTTGCTGAGGAACATACAGTTCTGGGATCGAGAACATAACTTGTGTGATTTTAAAATACATTTTAATTAATTTTATATATCACCAAAAAAAAAAATCGAAATACAAGCAGCTTTGTCATATTTTTAGCAGAAATACCAAAAATATCAATCTGTATATTTTGGTCTTTCTTTTTTCCCTCACTGTCTGATGTCATTGAATAGAAAGACTTTCTGATAAACATCCGTAATTCATTATCTCAATTTAAAGTCGAACTTAAAACTCATTTATTGAGATGTGCTTATCCTTCATAATTATGTGTGCACTCAAATCTAGAATTTTTTTAGTTGTCATCATGTTTGTAATTATTGCTTTCCCTTATTTATCATTAATTGTCAATGTTATTGTTGCTACATCTTGATGTATGGTGACCTTGAGTGATTTGAAAGGCGCCTTAAATAAAATGCATTATTATTATTATTATTATCAAACATTTCCTTATTCACAGACCAGCAGCCACGATACTCATCATCAGTGACATCACAACATAAGCTCTCGTACATCGAACACACACACTCTCCTGTCTTCACTTCTCCATCATTATAAAAGCAAACAGGATTAGATGTGGGCCAAAGGAGTGTTTCGGTGAAAAGAGGGGCATCTCTGAGAAACGCTCACATTAAGTCCAGCATGTCGAGGCATGGGTCCCGTCTCTTCCTGCTCACTCTGACTCACGTTCCCACAAAACGCCACAGAGAAACACTCGCTCCTTTCATTCCATATGAAAACAGCGCTTTGTGGATTAAGCATTGAACAAATATAAAGTCACCACGTCTTTTGGGAGCGTTCGTAATACAATGAGCTGGAATCCGAGGCTCCTGCCTTTGATGGTTTGGCGTGGACCTCCGAACCCGAGACGCAGGGGATGTTTGGATTGTGTGGGAGACTATGAGGAGTTTTGGGTAAATATTTGGAACTCTTTTCATACCGAGACAAGCATCGCTGGACTAGTCCAGACTGGGACGCTTCATGAAAGGGCGTACATTATCCGCGGTGCAACCAGGAAACAAGTGCCTTTATATCTGCTATTGGTGCCAAAACAGCACTTACACTAAACCTTCACTCCTGCAAAGGATGTTTAGCAACCGCTCGGAAACTGGCATTAGAGGACGAACTGTCCCTGTCCTGTCAGAGTCCGTGTCTCCTTCACTGCGATATTTGCATTTGATTGATCTGCGATGCAAATAGAGGAACATCTCAGTCACGAGAGTTCACGTGTACAGTAACTGCACTGCGGGTTATTACAGTTAACTAAGAGCTGATGTTAGCCCTGGGTTAAAGATAGTACTAGTAAGTACGAACTTGTGTACTAAAAAAGCAAAACTGAAATAAAAATGTTTACAATTGTAAAAATGTATTACATTTAATATTACATTTTAAATGTAAAAAAAAAAAAAAAAAAAAAAATTAAATAAAAAAAAATAAAAAAAAAAATCGNNNTTAATAACAAACTGGTCCTGTTCTTTTGCTCAGAAACATTTCTTTGTGGAAATGTGACATCTTTGGGATATTGAAAAATGTATTCATATGTAAAATAAATAATCTGTTTTTCATTTAAAAAAGGGACAGTCAATATTCTATAGCAGTTATAATTATTTATTTTAAAAAAGTCTATGATATGTCCTTATTTAGATAGTAAATGTGTGTGTATATATATATATATATATATGTGTGTGTGTGTGTGTGTGATGATATATATATATACATAATGTTTTTTTAAGTTACCATTTTAACACACACACACACACACATATACAGTATATACATTAATACAACTGAATAAAAAATTTAAAACTATACAGATATACACAAAAAATAAAACTAATAAAAATTTGTAAAACTAAAAAAAAAGTACAACTAATTCAACATTTGAGTAAAGCCTATGAGAGCATCTCATGACTCTAAAATAACACTGAGCACTGTTGGGAAACACAATATGATGTAAACAGTGAAATGATGTGTGTTCTGTTACCGTACACAAAAACTAAACATCACAACCATCAGACAACCAAAACCCCTCAATTTAGCCTGGTCTTATGTGTATTTATACCGTCGGCTTTCTGAGAGACAATCCAGAACGACTGTAATAGAGCGTTTTGTTTCCATTAAAGTCCTTCAGATGTTCACTAAACAAAGTTGGATCCACAGCAGTAATCCATCGAGGCGAATGTTGTCACCAAGGAAAAGACATAAACAGGCGCTAGAGGGAAAGAATGGAGGAAGGACTGTGTGCGGTTTGCTTGAGACAGGTTATTAACTCTGATTAACTTGAGACAGTCTGGTTGTGTGTTGATTGGTTCAGACAGACAGCGTGACGTTCAGGGTGTGACGGCCACATGCAGCACCAAATAAACCCTGGAAATCTCTTTAGCTCTCTTCTAAACCTAGTGAGCTGCCTACCTAGGCAACATTTCCAGACATCACAGCAACACTACTAAACCTCCATTGGGCCTAAAGGAAAGGCAGCATCACATGATGTCTCCTCATTGGAGAAGCCAATCCTAGAATACATTGTGCGAAATGGTAGTCGAGTTATTCAGTGCTTAATGCATTAGAATTGAAGGGCTTTAAGTTTCAGTTAAAGTCCTGAATTTCAATTGAAACAGCAAATCGGATGCAAAACTACGATACAAATTTCAATATAAAAAAGTAAGATTAAAATGTATTGGATAGATGGATGAATGGACAGATAGATATAGATAGATGGATAGATGGATGAATGGACAGATAGATAGATAGATAGATAGATAGATAGTAGATAGATAGATAGATAGATAGATAGATAGATAGATAGATATTCCTTCGAGGCCAGCCGATAGTCCATCTCCATGGCCTCACCGAATTCCTCCCAGGCGCTGAGTTTTTGCCTCCACAACCACCCGGGCTGCAGTCCGCTTGGCCTGTCGGTACCCGTCAGCTGCCTCAGGAGTCCCACAAGCCAACCAGCAACCCTCTCATTCACCGGGGTGAACTCCAACACGTGGTGGCTGAGCTGGGGGGCTATAAGCAAACCCACACCAGCCTGCCGCCTCTCACCATGGGCAACTCCAGAGTGGTGAAGAGTCCATCCTCTCTCATCAAGGAGTGTGGTTCCAGAGCCCATGCCGTGCGTAGAGGTGATACCACTTTCACATGCGTATGAATGGAAGTCAGTACAAGGAAAAGTCTAGTGTGAACGGCCATTAATAATTCAAAACGTTTTTAGTAAAATAAATATCAATATCAAGGTTGGTGTCAAAATATGGCAGTATTGTAACAATGGGATTCGTGCCTGGATTCAGATTCGATAATATTTTAGAAAATAATAATTGTAAGATAAATTTACCTCATTCATGGAAAGTTTCAAGGACATATAAGCAATTTATAAAAATTCATTATGCAAATGATCATAATATTTTAGAAGTGGCATTTGTTTGTTGCATAGAAGTGTCATTTAGTATATAAAACTCAGTAACAATATATTTTAGATTTTGGGCAGATGCTCCTCCCACACCAATTGCATCATCAATGAAGCTCCTCCCATAGCAGCACATTATCGTTGAAGCTCCTCCCACAGCAGCCACATCATTGGTGAAGCTCCTCCCACATCAGTCACATGGTCAGTGAAGCTCCTCCCTCATCAATTCTCCAATAAATGCTGTAAATTCCCATCAGCTACAAGTGAAGACGCGCATCAGAGCTTCAGGAAGAGCTGAAATCTGCAAAGACTGAGTTTATTAAAGAGGACGTGAGAACATGAGTGATCCAGAACCCTGCAGAATGAAACACACTGAAGATCCTGAAGAACAAAGAGGTTGGTGTTTATTCTTCATTCATTCATGATGCTGAAGAACATTCATGTTAGAAACATTCAAGCACTTCATCACTTTAGATAAACAGTTAAACTATGAAATGGTACAGAATGTTCTGGGGTTTTTCTTCAACAAATGTTCAGTAAAGGGAGGTTTGAGAAATTTTTATATTGATTGTCAACATCAGATCAAGTTAATACTAATTTAACTGTTTTATTTTACATACGTTCCCAATTTGCAACAACGTTACCAACATTTTAGAAGATTCTTCTTACAGTAACGTTGATAACAGCGTTGATGAATCAGCACTGAGTGTGTCAGATAAATTTACCTCATTCATGGAAAGTTTCAAGGACAAATAATAAAAAAATTAAACAAAAAAAGGCTTCAAATTATCATAATATTTTATAGCAATTGTCAACTTTCTACGATTTCATATGGGCTCACTTTCATGTCCTCTCAATTTATATTTCTCTCATTTAATTATTTTGATGTACTGAAAATTTAATTTAATACATTTTTCTTTCATGTCAGTCCTGAGTGAAGTGAAGGAGGAGAGTGAAGAACTGAGTGAAGTGTCTACAGAACAGGACATGTTAGAAACAATCAAAATAAATCTAAAAAACAAGTAAAAAGAAAATGTCATGATAAACAGGGCCCATCAACAACCGTGTAACCATTAGAAGGCAAATTGCACTTTCCCCGGCAACTCACAGGTAGAGGTTTGGCCGTATGGAAGTGGCTGTTTACACCTGGCCACTTCATGTGTTTTCTGTGAAGGGATAGCTATCCGATCGTGAAAAGACCAGGTGTAAGTGCCCTCCGAAACACATTCGAGGCGGATTTGAATCCGATCGCACTCAAACCACTTCAGGAGGAGGTCTGGGCCGCATTCCAGACGAAACTGGACAAGTGTAAATGCATCTGGTTGTTGACGGCGATTAGCTTTGGAGCGAGAAGCGACTCTAGAGTCATATTGAGAGAAACAAACTGTCTCCCCTGTTCTTTCTGACCACTGTGGGAAATCTGTAGCTTGAAAAGTTAACCCTCTCCAAGCGGCGTGTATTTTTTGAGAGGTGCATGTCGGACGGGGCGCATCATAAACTAAATATCGCATAATTCTGTATAAAACCATATAATGTATATCAGATCAAACAGACTTGGAAGCCAGGAGAAACATTGTGCCATGAATGAACAATAAGTTTCATGAAGTTTTAAGTAATATGGCTTTTAAGTCCACAGATCACCAATATTCCCTATGGATTTAATGTAGTAATGCTAACTGTAACCATGGTATTGTGGCAGAAATAGACAAATGTTTTTACATTATTCATTTCAGGGTTCGTACATCCTTTTGAGAGTAAAATTCAAGCACTAATCAAGGACTTTCGAGTCCATCACACCTTTTCCAGCTCTAAATTTTTTTTTATATTATCCAGTTTTAATGTGAGGACCAAAACCATGATTTGTTCATCCTTAAAAGATTGTTAAACTAAACATTGATTGTTAAACCATTTGTAAAACTAAATGTTTCAAAGTGTAGGAAAACAGTAGACCGAATATTTAAAACTACAGTTATACTTAGGGGTGGCCGGTATGACCAAAATT
This sequence comes from Leuciscus waleckii, assembly GCA_900092035.1. Taxonomy (NCBI): domain Eukaryota; kingdom Metazoa; phylum Chordata; class Actinopteri; order Cypriniformes; family Leuciscidae; genus Leuciscus; species Leuciscus waleckii. Next base: position 15,223,214 of record FLSR01004869.1, on the reverse strand, counting down.
CTGTTTCACGGTATGACTAATTTTATTTCACGGTAACGATATATTTCATGATATAGTTCTTTAGTTGTAGTTGTTCTCGAAAAATCGACAAAAGGGCTTTGTATAATAAATAAACCCAAATACTTTAGAAATGAAAAGTACTTCACTTTGTTTGAATTTTCTTTTTCTTTTATTTGGTAAATTATTTATTTGGTAAACTATTTTTTATAGCTAAATATAGTAAACAAACACTCATCAACTTTTAGATGACCTGCCCCCAACTGGTTGATATTAAATACAATTCATAGCAATTCAACTTTAAATAAAGTGTTTCTGAATAATTTTTCAATCTCATGTTATTGCTTTACTTCATCAATCAGTTTATAATATCTGAATATTTTATATTGAACTATTCTATTCATAATAAATTAGCTTGTTTTGTTATTTTTGTGATATCTGGCAACCCGTCACCTAAAGCTTTAATCAAGAGATGTTCAGCAGTGTCAAGTTCATCAAGTTCATATAAGTGACTAGGAGAACAGCAGTATGAAAACCGAACAGCAGCTACTGTTAGTGTTGACTAAGTAGTGTAAATTATACACACCTTGTAACTGCTCCATTATTTTACATAGCTCGGTGAACACAGACACACCGCGCTCCCTCTCAGTGCGTGTGCATGCGCGCGTCTTTTGCATCAGTAAAATGCGATCGGTTAATTTGAGTGACAAGTTGTAATCACGCATTGAATCGAAGCAAGATTTTATCAGCTGTTTCAGTGGCCAATTGTTTGGAGTTAGAAATATATAACTCGTGCTGCATATTTAGTAATTTTACCTCAGATACAGGATTATACATTTGCTTTAACAAGCAGGATGTTCATTACCACGGCAACCGCTCGCGTGTCACGCTGAATGCGAGTTTCGTGTTTAAAAAGTAACTATACATAAAGAGACAGAAAGATGCAGATAACTATACATTATTTAATGTTATTTCTGTTCGTTACGATATTGACATATGGACTGTTGTTGTCAAGTAAGCTTCATGCTTTCCCCATTGCGATCGTGCACTCCTCTAAACTGTAGCCTACGGGTGCTGCTCTGCTCTAGTTGACTGCTGTGCCTTTCCCCCGAAAATTCACGTTAACAACAACCCTTTAGAAAACGTAATTCCTTTGTGGATCCTCTTGATCTGCTTTCTCCATGTTTCTTTGACAAATCTCAGTGTCTCATGCATGCGAGTTAACCACGCCCACTTATTTACATGTCGCGGTTCACGGAATTAAAAAATCTGTTACGGTTGACATTTTCTACCGCGGTAACGATGTATACCGTCATACCGCCCAGCCCTAGTTATACTTAAAGGAATAGTTCACTTTAAAATTAAAATCCTGTCATCATATACTCACCCTCATGTTGTTTCAAACCTGTATGAATTTCTTTCTTCTGCTGAACACAAAGGAAGATATTTAGAAGAATATCAGTAACCAGACAGTTTCTGGTCCCATTGACTTCCATAGTAGGAAAAACATACTACTATGGAAGTCAATGGGACCAGAAACTGTCTGGTTACTGATATTCTTCTAAATATCTTCCTTTGTGTTCAGCAGAAGAAAGAAATTCATACAGGTTTGAAACAACATGAGGGTGAGTATATGATGACAGAATTTTCATTTTAAAGTGGAGTATCCCTTTAAGTCTCACATTTGTGTTAATGTACTGACCAAATTTGCACAATATTACAGTACAAACTATACTGTAAGTTAAATATTGTCACAAACACACTGTAGAGGTAGCAACAATGCGTGACGCTATTTGTATTTGGAAATACGCGTCCTTCAGATCTATTGACACAAACCAGTCCCCTTGGCGAATTTGCGAGAGGATTTTCTTGGTCGTGAGCATTCTGAACCGGCGTTTTGAAAGCGCTTTGTTCAGCTGTCTTAGATATAGAATGGGTCTGAGACCCCCGTCTTTTTTCGGTACCAGAAAATATCTGCTGTATAGCCCCCCTTCGCTCTGAGCTTGAGATAAAGGCTCTATGGCCCCTTTGCTCAACAGTTTTGCAATTTTGGCACGAAGTAGATGTGCTACTTCCTTTTCTACCGTGGTTTTCGATTCGCGCCGCACAGCGGCGGGGGCGTCAAGCGAACTGTAGCGAATAGCCTCTTTCTATAATGTTCAGCACCCATTCTGATACCCCAGGAAGCTTTGCCCACGCATTTGCTGAATAGCTAGGGGTTGAATGAGATCTGGGCTCTGGCCGTAACATAGTGGCGGCCGGAGAGCTTTGGTATGCTGTAACATAGACACTGCACTTGCAGCGTTCGAGGCAGGGGGCGTGCTGATAACAGCGGGCAGTCGCCCGCGCTCGACTCTCTCACGGCGGGTAGCTGAGAGTGAGAGATGGCGAGCGCTTGTGGCCGGTGGGATTCATCATGTTTGTGAGTGAATGTGGGCGCGGGACAGCGAGCACATTTGCACTGAAAACACCGTCGGCCTGAGCTGACTGTATGTGTGTTGGTTTCATTTTTACGGAAACTGAGAGACATGCAGTGTGTAGTGTTTGTGGGCACTGGGATGTGGGCACGTTCACTACATTTAGAGCGCAACCGACGATTCGATTTTTTTTTTTTGTGCGCGTGCCCTGTGGGGCGGGCTGTGTCTGTGTGTAGGAATGGGCACTGGGCAGTGGGCATTTTACTACACTCAAAACACCATCGGCCGTGAGCGGAGTACCAGAAAATACACTATTCATGGGATTTATCTGGGTCGCCGTAAAAACAGCGTTTGTGTGCAGGCAAGCAGGCTGTGTTACCGACTTGTTTACTGCAGAATACACTGGGAACAGTCGCATTTACTGGAACTGAACGAGCGAGACGTTTTGGTGGAAGTTCGGCCGCAGCGGGACTTGAACACCCTTGTTTCCCTAGACTGGCTAGGAAGACTTTGAGAAATAGTGTTTGGGTGCAGGCGAGCAGGTTGTACAACGTGCTCGTTGGCTGCAAAATACACATCTGCAGTCGCCTTTTAAGGGAACTGACAGAACGAAAGCATCGACGGCATAATTTCATCTGCTGGCAGATCCGGAATTCGAACACGGGTCTCTCGTGCGAAAGCCTAAGATTCCGCCACTGAGCCACAGGGGGGGAACACATAAGTTTTCAGTTTGCGCGAGCATATAAGAGAGCGCCAACATGTCTTGTGACGGCGTTTGTTTGCAGGTATTACAACGGGCTCGTTTACTGCATATTGACATTTCCAGTCGCCTGAACTTCAGAGGGGAATGAGAAATGTGTGAGAAATGGAGGTTGGTCCAGCCTCAGCGGGACTAAAAACACTCTCTTCCTCCCTCCGCCGGTGAGTGACGCACGTGAGGGGGGGGGTAGCTTTCTTGTAAAGTAAAGAAAAAACTAGCCCCTTTGAAGGAAAAACATCCATCCAGAGAGCATCATCATGTCTCGTGATGGCGATCGTTTGCTGGCGTGCGTGTATTACAACAGGCTCGTACACTGCAATATTGACATTTCCAGTCGCCTGTACTTAGGAGGGAACTGAGTAAAGTGTGAGAAATGGAGGTTGGTCCAGCCTCAGCGGGACTAAAACACTCTTTTCTCCTTTCACCGGTGAGTGACGCGCGCGAACTGAGCGCGGGGAAACTCTCCTATGACGTAAAGAGAGCTAGCCGCGTGACCGTCCGCTTCTGACATCCCATGTGAGCGGTGCAGTTTGCACGGCTCGAACAGAGGGAGAGGGGCGACCATTCAGCAGCTGTAATCCTCCATAAACGTGGCTTCTTTGTTGTCATCTATGATGGAAGCGGCGGCAGACGGCGGCCGCTGTCTGTTAATGAGAGACTCGAGCGAAGCAGGTGGCGAAGCTGGCGGGCGAACCGGCGAGCTTTTGCGGGTTGGAGTAGGTTTCGGGACCCGCTGAGTACGGCGCTTACGGCGTGGCACCGCAGCGGGCGGAGGTGCAGTCTCGACGAAAGAAGCCAGGCGAATCCTCAGAGTCGCCACGGACATCAGCTCACAGTGAGGGCAGCCGCCGTCGGCGAGCGCGAGAGCTGCATGTTTCTCACCCAGTCAGGAAACGCAATGACATGACGGTCCCCGTCGCTGAGTGGGGCTCGGCACGAGCCACAGGAAGGGGCATCTTGAAAAAGATGCCCGGCTCTTTTAGTGCAATGAGAGCGTGTGTCGCGGCGGTGAACACACACACACACACACAAACACAACAGAGGAGAAAGGATATAACGCCGAATAGCGCAGAGGAACGGCGACTGAAGGCGGCGCAGCCAGCGGCTTCAGATGCAGTAGCTCGTCCCGCTGAAAAGGCTTTTTCTGACAGCGTGGCTTCTTTCTCTCAGGATCCAACGATGCGTGAGCTCAGTTAAAGAGATAAAAATCAGCTAGCTAGCCCCTCGAAGCTAAATTTATAGCCCAAGGCCACGTCCGTTTTGGCGGGACGTGACGTAGTGGGCGCGAAGCGCCCCCATTGGAGCTGACGTCACGATAGGGCCCTGTCGATAGGCTGCTGCAGTTGCCGCAGGGCAGCCAATAGGCGCGCGAGTCGTCTCGCCTGTGTCTGCATGCTGCCGCAATGCGTTTTACATTATTTAAAAAATTAAGGATAATATTTTGGCTTCAGTATCTCGCGGAAAAGAGATTTTCCCCTAGCGTAAGACTTACGCAGTACGAGAGAATCTCTCGTAAGAGAACTTGGCTTGTGTTGTTTCAGCACTAGGTGATTTATGTTAGTTTTGTTTGTTGTGGCTTCGACAAAACATGATAATCTTAAGTTACATGATCAAGGTCACTATATTTTTCAACGTGATTAGCCTTAGTACTTAGTTCAGAGTCTGAAATATTGATTATTCCTCTCTCATCATGATTGTAAGAAATGAAACTTTTTTGTTTTCAGCAGAACTGCCAGAAAGCATCTGGAAAGAGAGGACGGAGAGAACGCCAGTGATCCAGAACCTGCAGAATGAAACATCAAGATACTGAAGAACAAAGAGTTTGGTGTTTATTCTTGATTCCTCATTCATTCTTCATGATGAAGAACATGCTGATGCTCACCAGATTTACATTGTTTCATGACAAAACTAGTTATTTATAACACAAATCATCTTCATGATATGAAAATAGATCATAATCGTGCACAGCAGTTGTCCACCAGATTTGATGAGATTAAAATGACTATTTTAATCTTGATTCAATCAGTGATCTTGATTCAATCAGTGATGAGCTTCAATTTTCATTTCATGTTTGTCTCTCATTTGAAATCTCATTGATTTAATGTTTCTTTTAGACCTGATGGACGCGAACGAGAAAGGAAAAACAGAAGCCTAAAAAACTCTTCACATTTAAATCAAGTCTGAAGAATCTCATGAGGATCCACAGCGGAGAGAAACTTTACACAGTGATCAATGCGGGAAGAGTTACACTCGGGCCTTCGTTCTGAAATCACTTCTGCCTTCTCATTCAGAAGAAGAGCACCAGAAAAATTACACTGGAAAAAGCCTTTCATGTTTAGGGTGCTGAAGAAGAGGCTGTAACACTTTCAACAGAGACATGAATCTGATATTAATTATAACTCGTTCATTGTTTGAGATCTGTCTCATTAGTTAAAATTTTTATGAATTTTTGTACTTCAAGTTATGATTGATTAAACTCATTATAATTTTATCAACAGCTTGTTGTTATTGTCCAATTTTATTGTCTGCTGATTCTTCTTGCTTCAGGAATAATTCTATAATTTTCAGTTCTGAAAGCCAAGTATTACGTTTGCTTCTGGGGCTTCCCAGCAAACACAGAACGTTCCCCTAACGTAAAAACGTTCCCCGAACATAAAACACGCAGATGTTTTTGTATAATGATCTGTACAGAGCTCTGAAACTAGTTTATGCAGCATTTAATAAAATTTAGCAATTAGTTAAATCCAAGCGTATTACATTGTGAATGTGAAAAGCACAGAAATCATAAATTCTTGGGTTTGTTTATATCTTCATTTACTGTTCCTCTGCTCTGCACACGCTTCTCCAACACGTGTTGTTGTACACAGTTCAGTGTTTCCGGGATCTACGTCTGAACGCTGCCTCGTTATTGGCCAGTTCTGCATCAGGATCACACACATATTTATATTCTGACGTAGAACAACTTAAACAGCGTAGGAAGAAAGAGAAGAAATTGATAAATAAAGTTGTTATTTTTGTTTTGTTTAGTTTTTGAGCACAAAAAAAAATTGTACACAGAGATCGGTAAGTCTGTTAGTAAAATCTGTTGACTTTAGCAATCTTTGTTGCATAATAAAAAATGGAGACAGTTCTCTCCAATAAATGGGGAGAAGCACTTTTCATGTAAAATCTGTTGACTTTAGCAGTCTTTGTTGCATAATGAACAAATGGAGCATTTTTTATGTTTGACCGACAAAACGACAAATAAAAATACATTTATAATGTGTAACAGACTTTGTTGGATTATTTATGATGCATTCATTCCTGGACTTACTGGCGGTTGTTGTATAATGTGTGTGTGCAATGTATTTTTCCCCTCGGGGCATGCCGTAGATAGGCATGTGTCATGTGCACTTTTGGTACTGGACTGCAGTGTAGCAGGGTTTTTGGAGTTGGAGATCTCATGTGTTGCATATAATAAAGTGGAGAAGAGTTCAAACGGCTATCGTTTATTGTTTTCTTATTTCTGAGTTTTAGGCAAACCCTGTACGAATGCTTGGTCACAAATGCTTTTTCCTCAGTGTCCGTCTGTCTGCTGGCAGAAACCATTGTTTTGTTATTTCTCTGTTGTTTTGTGTGTCTGCCTAGGAAAGTCATCTGATTGGTTCCAGCAGGCTGATTGATGCTATGTCCTGATTGGTGCACAATACTTTAAAGAGGCACGTCATAACTTGAAGCGTTTATTCCGTTCGCTCTGCTTCAGCTTAAGGTTTTTTTTAATTTTTTTATACACATTTTGTATTGTTTTCAACTAATAAAAAAACTCAAGATATAAGTGTAAGCTTGTTGTGTAGTCTGTATTTGCTGTTCATTAGCTTGTTCAGAAATGGTGACAAAAGTGCAATGACCAAAAATAACGTCTTTCTCATTAAACTTAATTTCAATAAACAAATATTTGAATACAATATCTTTTGAAAAATATCCATCCCTAGAAATAAGCAGAGCTGAAGTGAAATGTAGAAAATAACATATTATTCTTGGAAAGTGCCTTGTTTTGTAAGCTTGTTAGCCTGACTACGTCAGACTTCGTACTTCCGCTCAATTTCAGTTCGCTTCTGTTCTCAGTCTGAGATAGCGACCTATCTCCCAGTTTTCCTCCGGCCTCAAAACAGCCGGGCCAATCAACGAACAGAGGGCGGGCTGAGAGCCGTGACGTAGACGCTGATTGTACCGTGGATGTGTAGATTTACTTCACATAATCTGCAAAAGTCGTTCACAGCCATGTTCACTCCGGTATTTCGCTCGATGGTTTTGTTTCCGCATCATACATGTGTTTACAGTGGAAGTAAGATGCGGCTGAGCATGCGCATAACACACGCCATAACCAAACGTTATGTGATTGGCTTACGGGTAACCAATGATTTTAAGCTTCAGACTAGCGCCCCCAGGCAGTAAAGAAAACACTTTTCAATTATGCCCTTCCAGACTCTCTCTACGAAGCAGACTAACGGATTCTGGCAAGATACCAAACAGTACTGTTAATGGGTTAGGGCTATTGTTAAAGAAAAAATAACAGAGAAGCACCCAAAGATTTTCCCCCAGATCAGAGATCGGGGAATATTCTGCTTAGTTTAGCTCTAGACCAATGAACTCTGTGCACTACCTTGAATTGGATGAGGGGAGCCTAGCATTTATAGAAGATGAATGTATACGGGCAAGAATTAGATCCCAAATATTTTCTTCCAGCGTCAAATTCAGTTCCTCCTCCCAGTGGACGCACTGAAGGGGACTGTTTTGCATTGATTATGGTAAATATTTTAGAAATAGCCCCTTTCAAAGATGTATGAAGGTCTAATATGTTATCGAGTATATTTTTTGTTGGCAGAGAGGGAAAGTTTGAAAACTGCTTTCAAATAAAGTTCCGTATCTGAAAGTATCTAAATAGATGTGAATTGGGTAGGTCAAATCCTTCTTGGAGTTGCGTAAAGGATGCAAAATTGTTATCTATGTATAGTTGATCAATTGTAGATAGGCCTTTTTCCCTCCAGATATTAAAAGCCCCATCCATCAGCGAGGGTGGAAATAATATATTGCAAAAAATAGGCGCTGTAATACAAGGGTCCTTAAGGTCTAATGCCAAACGTAATTGAGACCAAATCCTTAATGAATGTTTGACAACAGGTTTTTTTTTTTACTAAAGTAGTATGTTTATAGGGAATTGGCACACATAATAAGGATGTTAAAGTTGCTGGAGTACAAGAGTCAGATTCCAATAGTACCCACTGAGACTTCTTTAATTGCAAACCCTGCTGCACCCAACATAACAGATTCCTAATGTTTGCTGCCCAATAATAGGTTTGAAAATTTGGCAAAGCCAGGCCGCCCAAACACTTTGGTTTCATAAGATGACTTTGATTAATTCTTTTTGACTTATCATATATAAAAGAAGAAATATTCCGTTGCAAAACTGTGAAAAAGGATTTTGGAATAAATATAGGAAGGCATTGAAAAAGATCTAAAAATTTAGGAAGTACATTCATTTTGATGATATTCACCCTTCCTATCAAAGAAAGAGGAGACATTTCCAGGACAAGAAGAGAGACTTGACATGATTATAAAGAGGACTAATGTTGGCTTTGAACAGGTCAGAGTATTTACGAGTCACCTGAATCCCCAGGTATTTAAAACGATTTCTGACAACTTAAATTGAAAATCTGAATATGAAATCTGAAGGGAAGATAAATTCAGAAAGAAAGATATTTTGAAGAATGTCAGTAACCAAACAGTTAACTGGAGCCATTGACTTCCATAGTACATTTAGTATGTTCAACTGTACCAGAATCCATTAAAAATATATATTTGTGTCAATTTTGTTGAGGTTTAACCCTATATTGACCCACCTAAAAGGATCTGACGGCTACTATTTTCTTAAAGTCAAACTTTAGTAAACTTTTAGTTTTTTTTAAGTACATCTGATTCTACTGTAAGCCACTGTGAAACCTTTTGTTAGAATTTTTTTAGGGTCAAACCTTATTTTCACCTGACTATTCTGTGCTTTCAATCATACGTGAGTAATGCAGGTCCTGCCAATTCCCAGCTGAGCGTTATATCAATCTATATTTCAGCGTTATAAATCAGCTCAAAACCAGAGTAGAATATTTGAATCGAGACAACACTCTTTCCTGTCTGAGGAAGCACAAACGCACCCAGAGAGATGACGAGGATGGTGGTAATGACCAGCCAGCAGTAGCTACATTTTCAAGAATCGACAGTCATGGGTGTGTTCGTTGGCAGCCAGAGGACTATCCAGATGGGGAAACATCAGCATCATTAAAGGGAAAAGAGGCTTGAGATGTTGGATATATTCAGCCGAGAGGGAATTAAGGGCACTGAGAGAGGACGAGTAGAAGACCTAATGGCAATCACTTATGCCAAACAGCGGGAATACATCAACGCAAAGCCTTCCCCGAGCATTCTGGATGTGGGTAAAGAGTGGCCATTTCTCTTTTCACATAAGTTTTTATTGTCACACTTCACCACTCTCACCAATGTTGAACTATACTCAAGACTGAATGAAGATTTGGACAAAAATGGTAAAATACTCCTGAATTTCTTCAGTAGTCAGATTACAAGGTGGAGGAAGGAAGTAAGAGCTGTTCTGAAGGAAGCCCTAAAGAAGGACAGAGAAGGAACTGATGGCCTAGCATTGAAGCTTGTGATGTTGGCACACTTCAAAGAGCAAGAGGAGTCACCTTTTCTCATTGCTGATGTAGGCTAAGTTCCTTAATTACTTAAATCTTTTAGTTTTTAATTGTCACATTTATTGCAGCAGAATAATTTTCCCTGATTAGAGTGAAACATTTTACACATTTTACACCCCCCAAATTGTATTGCAGCTTGACAAGCCTCCAATGGCATCTTGTACTTGGGTTCAAGTAAATGCAGGTTTGCGTCTGGCAATCCTGTCTTCAGTAAAAACTAAAGGTGCCTCAAATATCCTATCGGATACTCAATGAACTTAAAAATATAATTTAAGTGCCTCAAAGCTCTTTCTCCTATAGTAGGGTTACTGAGGAGCATTGATAATCTTTGCAGTTCTTGCTGGAACTTATGGGATCCTTTAAGCACTTTGTATTCAGTTCAGAGATTCTGGAGTCACCTTTTCATTACAATGAGACCTTGATAAGACTTTGCCACTTTTGCCAACTTTTTCTCTCTGACACAGAGGTTCTGGGTTCTAATCCACACTTGTATAAGTGTTTTTTTTTCTTTTCTTTTTTTCATCAAAAGCAATTATGTTTATCAGTGGTTGCATATCAGGCAGGGCAGGCTTAAACAGTCTCTCCTCTCCTCTTCCTCTCCTGCTCCTCTCCTCTTTCTCTCCTCTCCTCTGCTCTTCCTTCTTGACCACTATTTCAAGGACAATTAGGAAGAAAACAAATAAAAAGCTTTTATGTAGCTCAAATATTACATATTTTTTCCACAAATATGTCTTTTTTTATTTTTTATTATTATTATTATTTCATAATTTAATGAAGGCCCAGTTCTGCCCCACAAAACATTTCAGAGGCAACACTGAATTACAGTAAGTTACCTGTGAAGGGGGTGGATTGGAATAAACTGCTGCTTCAATGTATATGTAATGAGTGATTGTAATCAAGGTATTCATCAATATTTTTCCTTCTAAATATCGAATGAGTTGAATGACTTCTCTGGAGATTTTACTTTGTTATAGAGGTTACCAGTGTGATTACTGAAATGCTCTTTTCATGTAGTCTTTAATTTCAGTATTTGATATCTGGATGCAGTAACAGTGCTTGCTTATTTAGGCCGGCTTCCAGAAATGAAATAGGGAAATGGTTTGTGTTTGAAAAAGGTCTTCAACGTGTTAAAACATATAGGGGTCATTGAATAATTTAAGGGATCATTTCTCAGTTAAAGCCTTACTTTCCATTTAGACTAAAGTGTCCTATCCTGAGAGAAAGAACTTGTTATCTTGATGTTTTGAGACGAGACTCCTGTTTATAGTTAGAGCCTGGCCAAATCCTAACCTTGGAAAAGCTGTGTGTCGGTGTGTGTGTTACTCTTCTTGGTACAAGTTAATGAACCACTGGCATTGTTGGAGATTGACTGAGTTGTTGTTCGGGACATGTTGGCGCCTAGCAACCCAAATCTGCAACCTTGAGGGTCACAACGTGCCTGACTTCAGGGTCTGAGGTCAGCTGCATAATCTATGGAGATATGCTTCAGTCTATCTGTATATGTGTGGAAAATTACTATGTTTATCTATTTCTTAGCCAATCAGAATCATTCAGCCTGCAAGTAGCTTAGAACTTGGAAATGGTATAACTGCTGTGATCTTTGTTACTGTAAACGGGGCGTCCTACAAACTCCTGTGTGAGTCTTGAAGCTGAACTTCTGCTGATGAAACTGCAAACTATCTTCAGTAAAAATTTTCAATTTTTTATAATTCTGACTCTGTCTTCTTTCAAACGGTTAACCCCTAACACCTGCACCACAAGCAAGTACTTTATTACTATGAACTTTTCTGTGTGAAATTGTATTGTTTGACTGTTTACTTGTGTTTTTTAATCAGTTATTCTCTGAAAATCTTCCCTCATGCTCTCAAATCTCATTCATATTATTTTTACATGTAAAATTATATCAAAGGTTTGGCAAATTGGCGCCAATAATGCTATGCATTTTTTCTTATACCTTAATCATTCAATCATCAACACAACCCATAACACAAGAGTTGTGGACTCATTTGATTATCTTTAGGATCTTTTCTGGGACATTTTTGGAGCTTAACAGAATATTTTTATTCAATGAAAAATATGTATCTTTCAGAAATGTGTACATTTAAAGAACAAATACCATTTTGAAAATATAAATAATAGAAACAATCACCATAAAATTACCATAACACAAAAAAGACTGTCAATATCTCATTCCCAACTAAAGTAAAATATAAATATATTTTACAAATTAAAAAAATTCTGTAAATAACAGGTTACTTTTCTCAATACTCCTATTTGCTGAAAGTGATATACTCAATGGTGATTGGCTAATTATTTTACCAATGGAGGCACAAGTCTCTGCCTATGCATTTGCTCCACCTCCCCTTCTCTATCCCCTCAGACTCGTGTTTCACAGATCCAGCACATCAAGGGAAGAGGCGCACGGTGGTTAAACTTACAGTGGTGAAATTAAAGACAAGAAACACACATTCTGACATTAAAATTAATACCTGGGAATTTTATTAACATTAAATCGTCCCTCTCCCATTTTGCATAATTCTTTTGCAGGAGACAGATTTTTCTTTCTTGATCACGTCCATCAGGTCTAAAAGACAGATTAAATCAAGTGAGTTTCTATGGAATATTTTATGCAAACAACCAGCTAATCATGGTTTACTCATGCAGATTATAGTGACGTTCTAGACATTCTCCTGACTCTACCAATACTCTACTAACACTCTAATGAGAGTTAGTAAGACATGAAGGTACAACGTTACTTAGACTCAACAGAATGTGTTAAAGGGACCATCAAAATAAAGTGAAACCATGTTTTGTAATCTTTTAAACTAAAGTTACACCTATCTCTTGACCCCCTCGCTTGTCAATGCAGGCGTCTGTTGTTGTTGTTCCTTCCCTTTAGTTTGGTTTTATACATAGACAGTAAAATAAATGGACACAGCGACCCCACAGACTTCAACGGAGAAAAGTGAAGTCCACTAGAAGCACTCACTTCCTGATGGCCGAGCGTACTGCGCACACTCAAACTGAGCTTGATGACGTAGATGTGACGTGAGTAACCTGTCTGACAGTTGTGAGTCTTCTAGTAGCTGTGCCGAGAGAAATCTGAATCATTCCCTTCCGAATCTCACAGAGCGGCGAGTGTGAGTAGGAGCGGTCCATGAGCTACTTTTGGTAAGTATTCTGATTAATTATTTTGCCTCCACGTCCCCCCGATTGCCTGCGAGCTTCTCCTCCTGTCTACGGTCATTTCTCTACTGTGTGACAGAGAGTTGCGTGGTTATGACGCAATCGTTAGCCTACTTTTACAAAACCGGCTTCTACGGGGCCATAGTGTAAGATACAAGGTAATGGAGCCTTTTATACATTGTCGTGTTTCTTAGAAATAAATAATGGACAAATAGAGTCTTTAAACACCTCAGATGTAAAGTTATAATATAGAAGGTACGCTTTCCGGATGCTGGATTACCCCCTTGGTTTTATACTGGGAATAAACAGCCCGGCCAGTGCTGCCACCTTGTGGAACAACTGAGTACTGCAAAACAATGCAATTCAATGTGCGACCTGCATGGCAACGTTAAATCAGGTGGCGCACGTTCTTTACTGATTGATTTTGTATCACATGCACTGTATGCAGACCCTTGTGTACACATATAAACCAATATACACTTGATTAAGAGAAATAATCTTGAAGCGTCTCTCTCATCTCTGTATCTTAATAATCCCCATAGCAAATACAAAATTCTGAACGGCTGTTTGAAAACATGCAAATACTGTTTGACATTCTTCTTCTTAACGAGTCGGTGTCAGAAACAGAAAGTTGTATAGTGCTTTATTTCTGCTTTTCCAGGAGCGCCACCTACAGTGAGAGAGTGAATTTGCATCTACTGCTATTTTATGCATTGGTCTGAACAGAGAAATTGCATGTGAAAATCGGACTGAACTTTCGTGTTGGTGTGAACATGAGTTAGTAGATACCAATCAACCAACAAAATGTGCTCTCGCTCATCATGACTGTTGGGAAACTAACTTACACAGAATTGTTTCTCAGCACATAAAGATGAACTACTTACCGTGATCTCAGATTGTGTTGGATGGTTACACACGTTACACATGGATCTTCATGTGTCGCTTCAGGTGACATTTAATAGAGAAAATAATTCCACACTGATCACACTTCAACTTCTCTCCAGTGTGGAGCCTCTCGTGTTTTTTCAGATTTGTTGATTGACTGAATCTCTTGTCACAGTGTGAACACTTGTAAGGTTTTTCTCCAGTGTGAATTCTCTCGTGCACTTTTAAATTGTTCGCTGAAGTAAAAGTTTTCTCACACTCAAGCACATGTACTCTCTCACACAAGTGTGTATTTTCTCATGTGCATGTAAATATTGCAGCTGTGAAAAACTCTTTCCACACACAGAACATGAATCCGGCTTCTCCTTCATATGAACTGTCAGGGTCTCTTCAGGTCTGATGCCCTAAGAAATGTTTTCCCACACTGATCACATGTGAACGGCCTCTCTCCAGTGTGGACCTTTATGTGTTTCTTAAGATTTTGTTTGTCTGAAAATCTCTTTCCGCACTGATCACATGTGAAAGGCTTCTCTCCAGTGTGAACTCTCATGTGAATCTCAAGTTTATGTTTGCTTGGGAAACTCTTTCCACACTGAGTGCAGGTTGTAGATTTCTTGGCTCTTCTTTTCTTTAATAATGTCTTTTTAGTCTTTGAGCGACTCAAAGGTTTTTCTCCAGGTTTGACATGATGTTCCTCCTCCACTTCACTCAGTTCTTCACTCTCCTCCTTCACTTCACTCAGTTCTTCACTCTCCTCCTCCACTTCACTCAGTTCTTCACTCTCTTCGCTCTCTTCAATCAGGTCTGACATGAAAGAGAAAATTTAACTTTTATTTTCAGTACATCAAAAGGACATAAAAATGATGTAAGACTGCTACATAATATTATCATGAGGTACACCGATCTTGAAATTTTTATTTTTTGAAACAATATAGAAAAATCTTACGGTAATAAGCAGGTTTTTTACTGATACAAAGCTTAATGCTAATCGGTGAACTATCATTTTAAGTTCACAGTGTCCATATAAATTCCCAGCCTGATCTCACGGCAATTCGTACGAATTCATACGACCTCACTCGTACGATTTTTGCTAAATCGTATATATTTTACGAATTGCCCAATTCGTATGAATTCATACGAATGACCTACCCCTGACCCCGCCCCTAAACCTACCCATCATGTGGGTTTAGACAAATCGTACAAATTCGTACGAGTGAGGTCGTGGGATAGCGTTGAAATTCCACATACTGAAAGTCAAGAGTGACCGCAGCTTTAACTAGTTTTAAATTAGCTATTTTATTAGCATTATCTGTGTCCTACATGTGTCACTCAACCCTGTTACTCCTGACATGATTTTCCTCATAGTTACTGATAAGGTTGTATTTATTATAAATAATATAAGTGTCATATTTATTAGATAATAGTTCTTATAATAACTTTGGTAACAGAGTTGATGAATGTGATCAACACTGTACAGTTTGTGTAAAAACAGAGACAATGGATTGAGATTATTTTCTAGTCCTCCCATCATGCAGCAGAAAGAGCCCAGATGATGTCACTTCCTGTGTCACAATTTTAAGAAATGCTCTGTTTTTAAAATGAGTCAAGTTTTGCTTAAGTTATGCTTACAACCCTGTCAGCCATTCTGGAAAATTAATTTACTTGTTATAGTTTGTTGTTTACTCTGTTAATTGCTAATGTAATTATAATGATAACTATATTGAAAAATGCCAAACATATTGCCAACATTGTTGCAAATAAATGTTACATAGCTCAAATATTTAGTTTGACCTGATGTTGACAAACGGTATAAAAGTGTATAAACCTCCCATTACTGACCATTTGTTGAAAACTAACAATAACATTTGACCCATTTCATAGTTGAACTGTTTATCTAAAAGTGATGAAGTGCTTGAATGTTTCTAACATGAATGTTCTTCAGCATCATGAATGAATGAAGA
>FLSR01004869.1:15188994-15206902 GCA_900092035.1 Leuciscus waleckii | reverse complement strand
TTTTAAAAAGCTGGTTATGTCTATCTTGATGTTTCTGCGCAAATTCAGCAGACGGGTTTGTTCCGATCAGAGCTCGTGAGTGGAGAGCGCATTTCTGAATATTCCGCTCCGCTCGCTCATTCCTCAAGATCGCTCGCTCAGCCCAGAGTGGCCTGATCCTGGTTCGAAAATATGTGGAATAGGGCTGCCTCCGACTGTTGTTGTTCATTTAAGCCATTCGTGGAAAAATCGCCCCTTATTATTTTAATTATGCTTAAATAGGCTATAGCCTACAGGATAATGCGCGTTTACGTAATATAGCCGCACACAAGCGCACGACCGCATGCATAAAGCTTGCCACAAAGAACCGGTAAAAGTAATGAAAATGAATTTGTCTAAAATAGCAAGGAGACATTTAATTATTTATTAATAAACTGGTGTTTTGCGGATTCGCCATGAACGCCAGAGAGAGATGCACATTTCATATTGATTTCACAATCAGAGAGCCTATTTCTTTTGGTTTTGAATATTTTCGTTTAAAAGTAGACATTTCAAGCTTTCTGTAATATATAGCCTATATTTCTCAACTCTGTGAGGCACAAGCTGAGTTTCGGCGCCCTCCAGTTCACATGCAATGCAAGTGATCATGCCGGCGCCTTATTACATTGTCTGCTATATATTTTCTTCTTATCTATTAAATACAGGCAATTGGTTGATAAAACATTGATCAAAATTAAGATATAATTTATACAAAACGAAAATCTTTTAAAAAGAGACTTTCTACAAAACAAGACTCAATGAAGTGGTCAAAATCATGTTTTACCCACTCCATGTCTCCAGACATTGCGCATCTCATGATGTATAATATCTTTCTCATGCTGCATGCTCACTTTCATAATCAACATTGATTAAATTAAAAAACATAATGACGTCAAATATTTTCTAACCCAGCCCTCGGCCCCTGTTGCAACAGTCGTTGTTTAGGTAGGCTACCTTAAACGCGCACACAGTCTCAGAGTCATCGCTGCAACCAGGAAATGAAGACAGCTGAGATCCACATTACCAAGCACATCTTCGTCTCTGCCACCCCAGGATGATAGCGCGGCCGTTGCTAGGAGGGCGCCAGCGCCTCTGCCTTTCAGCGCCTCTGCCTCGCGAGTGGATGATAGCTCTGAAGACGCCTAGCAATGGTATACCTTTAGTGGTAGACTAGTATACCTTTAGTTAAGTTATACCTATGAGTCTTCGTAGCGCGCTAAGAGAAGCGTTATCGGGAAACGCAGCTCAGGTATGATGCGTAATGGAGATTCCAAAGCGCTCTTCTTTGGTCAGAACCACAGAGAGCGATCGCGGATAGGTCCGTCCTATGCACCGAAACTTTTACAATGCAACAAAATATTTAAAGAGCATCAAGCTATTAAAATCTATATTATCTATACGCACAGATAATATAACAGGCCTATCAGTCAGTAATTTTTATTAGGTTAAACAGTGATTCGATAAGGTTTTTAATTTAAGGCCCACCCACAATTGGTCTGGCCCATTCAAAACTGGAATCCTGGCGCCGTGCCTTTGCGCTTACGTAAATAAAAAAAATGAAAAATAAAAATTGTCTGGCCAATCCGAGGCCCCTGCACACGTGGGGCCCCTAGGCTGCAGCCTAGGCAAGCCTGTGCATTAATCCGCGCCAGGAAATACCAAATGAAGTTCTATGCTCTACGTTGACTTTACTAGTTACAGCTTCACCGTCACCACCTTTTTTTAACCTTTTGTTTAGAAAATCTCCCAGGGCTCTATTTTCTTCTTCTCTTTTCTTTCCTTTTCTGAGCACCGGACTTGTCCTGAGCGGACATTTTGAGCGTACTGAATTTGCAGCCAGTGTGGTCTAGCAACTCTCCGTTGACTTTCGAGCTGGAAAAACCAAACTCAGGTCAGGCCAATCACATCTAGTATAGAGTAGGCAGGGCGGGCTTAACATAATGACGACAGAGTTGCTACGGTTCCCTGCTACTTGAAAACAAAGAATGGCGACTGCTGGTGAACAGCGGTCTTTTGAATTGGCTTTGGCCACAACTCTGAAGGACTTGGAGTTAAGCTTTTCTTTGAGAAAAGAGCAAAGAACGGCACCAAGTCATTTTTAAAAAGGAAGATAAGTTCGTAGTTTTGCCGACTGGATACGGCAAAAGTTGAATATACCAACTAGCCTTCTTTGTTGCTCTGATTGGTTGTAGCGCTGTCCTATTGCGTGAAGAGGGATTTTGAGAGACAACCGTTTATCACGCCCCACAGATTGAGCCGTGCCAATGTTGAGTTGCCAGACCTAACATCTTGATGTAGGTCTGGTTTGCCAGGCTATTGTTTTGTGACAGGAATTACAGAATCAATTTGGCACAGTGTGGCTTTCTGAATAACACAGCTACCTCACAATGTATTTGTTTGCATGACTCAGTTGCCCAGCTGACAATACCTTTAAATGTATTTTGTGCTGGAGAAGCACCACACATGAGCGATTGCTGTACACACCCTGCATTTGTGAGCAGTAATTCAAGGAGAATTTCACTGTTGTGGATAACACCTTCAATTCCAAAATGCTCCTTAAAAAGATCAAACATATTTAAAGATTTCACTCTCAGGCTCATTTTGATACATTGACTGCATAATGGTGCCTGTCATCAAAACCTGTGGTGTCTTATAGATCAGAACACCTGGAATTGAGCTGATAACAATTTGCCAAATATCTTTTGGTTCGAGCTGAAATGCATGTTTTAGGTCGCAAAATGTGACAATTTAGTCACAGTCTAGAGCCCTGTATAGTGCTGTATTTCTGCTTTTACATGAGCTACTGTCAGAGAGCAATTCTTTGCATTGATCTGAACTGACAAATAAGACATCCTGTTGGTTGAACGAGTTAATAGATATCAATCAATCAACAAAGTGTCCTGTGCTCACCACACACCAGCTATAGGTGGAGAGGAGAGATTTGGCTATAGGGTGAACTTACAGAAGAGACTTTGTTGCTCATCACATGAAAATAAACTACTGTGTAGGGCTGCAACTAACGATTATTTTGATAATCGACTAATCGGTCGATATTTTTACCATTAATCGATTAATCGGTTTATGTACTTATATTTTAGTTTTGCCCATCAAATAATGTTTTCACCATGGCAGTCCTTAGGGCTCCTAAAGTAGTTTACCATCCCGAACAAAGCTTATTAAGGATTCTTGCAGATAATATTTTCACGAAGAATAAGAATAAAACAGAATACAGTTGCAGTAAATTGCATTTTATTTTTTATTTTCCTGTAAACACACAGCTTATACCTGTGAAACAGCTTTATAGCTTATGCTGTGAAATCAATCAGAAAGTTGAAAGTAGCTCAACTTTATGGTAATGAGCGGTTCAGCTCAGCTGCAAGCAGCGGAAAACGCCAGCAACCAGTCGGAATATAGATGTCCTTTGCGCTGGCTGATTCCGGAGTTGTATTTGAATTATATGATATGATTAATGTCATATTTTTAAATATGATTGTTTCATTATAAATATGGGTATTATCTCTAAGGTGGACACTCAACTTGATATTTCCCATCTGAATCTAATCATGTCCACAACTGGAAAAGTCATTCAGATATTTATTATCATGATTATTATTGTGCTTTTGCCCCAAATACCATACTTTTACATATTCTTCTGTTATTGAAAATCTGTTGCTTTAATAACCTTCAATAAAACTGACCATTAAGACCTTTGTCTCAAAATTTAAATTGATAGTTTCTCATTTGCTACTTAAATCTAGCCTGGCTCCGCCCTCCTACGTACTTCCGCTCAATTTCATTTTCCTTCAGTAACTCCGTCTGGGATTGTGGTGTATTCTTTGGTCTTCTCCGATCAATTTTTAACGGGTCCAATCAGCGAACAGAGGGAGTGGCTGAGAACGATGACGTTGAGATCGTGCGCTAGTTTGAGTTGACATACGTCACGACCAAACGTTAGCAATTGGTTATGGCAGATCCAGAGTGACTCTGGTCAGATCCAATAGTTTTAAACTTCAACAGAGTACCCGCCTACAAGGAAGTTAACGCTTGTCAATGGAGAGTGGCCAGACTCTCTCTACAAATGAAATGTACGGAGTCTGGTAGAACCAGGCGATTAAGTTTCTTCCCTACGGCAGAAATCACCACAGGGTCATCAATGCCGTCAAATGTATTCAATTAATTTTTTTTTACATTTTTTTTTATCAAAAAGTACAAAGTAGATAAGGAAAACTAGGATGCCGGGTGTTGAAGGGGGTGGATTGGAATAAACTGCTGCTTCAATGTATAGCCTATGTAATGAGTGATTATAATCAAGGTATTAATCAATATTTTTCCTTCTAAATATCAAATGAGTTGAATGACTTCTCTGGAGATTTTATAGAAGTTACTAGTGTTATTACTGAAACGTTCTTTTCATGTACTCTTTACAATACATTTACAATACATTTATGCATTTGGCAGACGCTTTTATCCAAAGCGACTTACATTGCATTCAATGTACACATTTTACATTTTGTCAGTTCTTGCTTTCCCTGGGAATCGAACCCATGACCTTGGCGTTGCTAGCGCTAACGCTCTACTGTTTGAGCTACAGGAAAGCATATGTGAATATTTGATATTTGAATGCAGTAACATTGCTTGCCTATTTATCCCAGCTTCCAGAAATGAAATAGGGACTGGTTTTGTGTTTGAGAAAGGTCTTCAACGTGTTAAAACACATAGGGGTCATTGAAGCCAATAGTTTAAGGGACCATTTCTTTGTTAAAGCCTATATTTTCCATTTAGCCTAAAGTGTCCTATCCTGAGAGAACGAACTTGTTATCTTGATGTTTTGAGAGGACTCTCCTTTTTATAGTTAGAGCCTGGCCAAATCCAACCTTGGAAAAGCTGTGTGTCGGTGTGTGTGTTAGTCTTCTTGCTTACAGGTTAAGGAACCCTGGCATTATTGGAGATTGACTGAGTTGTTGTTCGGGACATGCTGATGCCCAGCAACCCAAATCTGCGACCTGGAAGGTCACGACGTGCCTAACTTCAGGGTCTGAGCATCAGCTGCATAATCTATGGAGATATGCTTCAGTCTATCTGTATATGTGTGGGAAATTACTATGTTTATCTTTTCTTAGCCAATCAGAATCATTCAGCCTGTAAGCAATGACGTAGCTTAGACCTTGGAAATGGTATAACTGCTGTGTGTGTGTGTGTGTAACTGCTGTGATCTTTGTAACTGTAAGCGGGGCGGCCTACGAACTCCTGTGTGAGTCTTGAAGCTGAACTTCTGCTGATAAAGCTGCAAACTATCTTCAGTAAAACTTTTCTTCCATTTTTTATAATTCTGACTCTGGGTCTTCTTTCAAACATCTGGTCATTGGGTCCTAAACTGTTAACCCCTAACATAAGTAACTTAGAAATTCTGTTATGAATAACTTTTGTGTTACATGGGAGGATTTTTGGCTATTGAAAAGAGCTTCAAAAGACATGAGGGGGAATAAATTATGGCGAAAGTATATAAAATTTTTTGTGTGAACTACTTCTTTTAAATGGAGAAGATATATAAAAAACTGTGACACTGAACATTTTCTATGTTTTAAGAAGTTTCAAACAGCAGTTCTATGAGATATTTAGGCCTCTACATGTGAAAATAAAACACATAGTAAATAATCCATTGCTGCTTTCTAGAGAATGCATCAATCCCCCAATTGTAATGGTTTTATCTTTTCCTCAGGACTTTGAAAAGAAATATTGAATCCTGGTAATTGCATTTAGTGGCCAACATTGAGAGCGAAGCAATCTAAAACAATTTACATCACTTCCATTGTGAGCCTCATCTATTTCTTACTTGTTCCCTGAGAGAGAGATTTTGAAGGCACAAAGCACATTGTCAATACAGTCAAATTAAAACGGTGGGCTTCCAACTACACAACTAGCCCTTTAGATTCATAATGTTAGTGCATGATTGCTTCCAAACTATTCAGCTCCTAAACAGTGTGCTAGTTTAAGAGCATTATCTGCAGGAACAGCACAAGCATTAAACTATTACATCTGAAAAGCAGTCCGGTTAAGTAGCTGTGGATCAGCTCCAAAAAAAGTAACAAGACGTATGTTTTTGTAAATTGCCTCCTGCCTCGACTCAGAATTGGAGATTGTGGAGGCTTATTTCAGTATAACATAATGCAATGTGATCTCCCATCCTGAGGCTTATTCATCCATGGCCATTCTGTGTGCTTTCTATGCTGAGCACTACTTCACACATTTAATTTCCCTACCCCATGAATTCCTTTCTGAAATGTCTCAAATAAAACCATTAAAACTGCATCATGCATGGCTGACTCATTTAATTTAGCTTCATATGTGCGTGTGTCATTACAGCAGCTGGGACATGTAATAACTGTAAATGTGGGCAATAGAAACATCTCGCCGTGTCCTCATCCATTAGTGAACTATTTTGTCCGGCTAACCTTCTGCGCTTTTCTCTGGCTGACATCTTTAACCTTTTCTTTGATAAAACACCACAATTGTAACTACAGCTGGGTTTTTGCTTTATTGCCGACTCCGTCGGTCACAGTGGACGGGGAACTCAACAAGTGTACTTATCACCATCATAATGGCCAGACCTTCGGGCCGCCACAAAGGCTATTCATTTCTGCCAGACCCTGGTGCAACAGCAGCTCAAAGTGCTTAATTTTTTAGGATCCAGACTAAATTACCGAAAAAAGTACCAGCAATAACAGTTTGCCCAATTTAAGTTATATTTGTGTCTTTGGCCTATATGTGGAGATGAAAAGCACATGGTAATTAAATCTACGTCACATTTGTTTTGTAGAGCAAAATAAGGGTGATTGTACTCAGAGGCTGCTTTTATTTGTTTTACATCAGGTATGTTTTCTCTGTATTTTCCTCTTGGCATTGTTAATGCATGGAAGAGAGCAAAATAAGGGTGATTGTACTCAGAGGCTGCTTTTATTTGTTTTACATCAGATCTCAGAGAGTAAAACCCAGTGAAACCGCCGCCTGTTGTCCCGTGTCTGTCTTCACAACGCAGAAAAGTGATTTTATAACTGGTGTCGCGAGCCACCGGTTACAATGGCTTTGCAATCAAAAAATGTGGTTATAATGGAAGTCATTGGGGCAAAAACATCCACGAACAGTAAATGAGGGAGAAAAAGTTCAAATCTGATGCTGCACAAAAACTAACAATGCATCAAAACCAATGTTGTTTCTAATCTTTGACATGTCCAAGACTGTGATAAAAGGTAAAAAAAAAAATCCAGTCCACATTCACATTTTATTTTGAAATTTTGTCATTTTGTGTGTTTTTTTTTCCCAAATCAGTGACATCATTTATTAATTTGGCAATTAAAGAGTTAAAATCCTAATTTTTTTTTTAAACATTTTGTATTTTTGAGCAGGACTGAGGTTGATTAGATTTATGCAAAAAAAAATGACAAAAATATTTATCTGATAGATTTTTACAGCAGTTTAAAGTAGTGGCTGTTTTCAGCCACGAAACATAACGAAAGGGTAGTAAATTTGCCCACAGTGTACTGTTGAGTTTTTTAAAAATTTCAAAGCATTTTCCCAAAATATGTGTCAAAATAAGATTTGTCACCAAAAATCATTCCATTTGCTGAAACACAGAAAAAGTTATGGCCAAATTTAGACTCAAAAATACCCCATAGTGGATGAAAACATCCCCAACAGCACATAAGGGTTAAAATATGATTGGAATCACTTCCAAAAGGAAAATACAGTTCAGTGCAACATCTGCAGTGCAACTCTATCATATAGGCTACATAAAAGTATGATGAGAACATTATAATTGTGTGTTTGGGTCATGGCTTTTAATGGTGAGACTTTTGTAATCAGGCTCTCAAAATTTATAAACACATTTGGATTTAGATTAATCTGCAAATATATCGGTTATCGGCTTTCAAATATAAAGAATTATCAGTTATCGGACAAAAATTTCATATCGGTGCATTCCTAGGTATTGATCATAAAAAACAGTATTGTCGATCACTAATTATCTGGGCTCTTTTTACAGCATGATTAGAGGACAAGAAAATAATCTCAATCCATTGTCTCCTTTTTTACACAAATGGCACAGTGTTGACCACATTCATCTACCCTGTTACCAAAGATATTATAAGAAGACTAATCTCTATATCTATGAATAATTAGGGTTGGGTAGAACCCTATGAATAGCATAAGGGTGGGTATAAACCCTATAAAATCCTTTTTTTTTTTTTTTTTTTTTTGCCCTTTCGTATTTTTTGAATTTTTCTTGCTTTCTTTTCACTTCTAAGCAGTATTGACCTTTAAAAATGTACTTACACAAACTCACAATTCAGCTTTTTTATTCAAACTGTAAAAATTCTTCAAAATTCAGCCAAACCTTCAACAAATCTCTGGCCAAAAATAACAGTTACAAGGTAGGATTGATGAGTATTAAATTATAGATTAAATTAGCTTTTAAATAATTTTTCACAAAGAATGTTTTATAAAAAGATAAACCTCACATATTTAATCCTTTAAATCAATTTTATAAAAAGAATGAGTCAAAAAAGATAAACATTTACATGTTTACTTATCTTTATTAATAGTAAAATACGGTCCGATTTTCCAGTGGCGTCTGTCGTTGCTATGCAACCATGCACTGCGCTCTCCACAACGACAAAGAAGTTTTAGTAGCTAATAGATTTCCACCACCGAAAAACGCTTGCTGTAGCTCTGCTACAAGATTTATTTACGGAGAAGAGAAAAACACCTTTATGTTGACTGAGCTTTCAATGTTGTTACGGTGAAGTTGATATGTTGGTTCTTGTCTCATGAACTGCGGTGCGCTTGCGGCATTCTGAAAAGTTGAGGTGTTTTCATCTCGCTGCGCCTGGAAAAAATGAGCGCGTCGCTTCAATTATGAGCGCGCTTGCCGCGCGCCTACATTTGAAATTACGAACTTGAGCGCGCAAAAGACACGACATGTGAACGGCCCCTTGACGAGCTAGTTACCTCCAATCAGGCTAAGGAGACCCATGCCATATACAGTAAGGATTACGCAGCAAGAAACACTAACTTAGTGGTTCACGCTTGCACTCATACTGAAAAGCGCGCTGTTTGCATCCTCGTATTAACTGTATTGACAGATGTCTCTCTATATGGCTCTGGGTTTAGGTAGAGACCTTTCTACGTGTGTTGTTTTAAACTGAAAAAATTAGAAGGAAGTAAAAAAAAAAAAATTGTTTATTTAATATGTCATTGTCAACAAAATATGTGCAAATTCCGTGCGTATAAGAGAATTCCGTTTTCATGTGTAAATTCCGTGATTCCGTCCGCGTTTTCCGCATCACGGAAATCATTGGGCCCTAGTTGGGTATCGTTTGGGTTTTTTATGCTACCGGTGCCAAATCGATACTTTATTAAAATGGTACCGGTGCCTGAACCGATACTTAAAAAAGAGCCACAAAACAACGGTGAATTCAGTGAATACAATTCTGTCTGCCATTCATTTACTTGATACAGTATGTTTATTGCAAAAAACAAAGAAAAAGGAAAAAAGAAACTGTTGTAAACTATGAAAATCAAAAAATGTGAACCAGATATAAATTTAAAATAAAAGAGCTAAAATTATATCTGGTTTGACCTGATGTTGACAATAAATATGAACATTTCTCAAGCCTCGCTTTACTGACCATTCTTTGGAAACCAAAAATTAAACGTTTGTACCCATTTCATAGTTTAACTGCATATCTAAAAATGATGAAGTGCTTGAATGTTTCTAACATGAATGTTCTTCAGCATCATGAATGAATGAAGAATAAACATCAACCTCTTTGTTCTTCAGGATCTTCAGTGTGTTTCATTCTGCAGGGTTCTGGATCACTCATGTTCTCACTGTCCTCTTTAATAAACTCAGTCTCTGCAGATTTCAGCTCTTCCTGATGCTCTGATGCTCGTCTTCACTTGTAGCTGATGGGAATTTACAGCATTTACTTGTGAACTACAGTGGGAGGAGCTTCACTGATGATGTGACTGATGTGGGAGGAGCTTCATTTATGATGTGATTGCTGTGGGAGGGGCTTCAATTATGGTACATTTGTGGGAGGAGCTGATCTGCCCAAAAAATAAAAAAAAATAAAAAATCAGTTACTGAGTTAACGTTAATGCTTTTATACTTACTGATATACGGATTTAAAACAATGTAATACAATTATTCCAAATATTATTAAGGTAAGAAAGACAGAAATAAATGTAAATTATAGTAACCATCAAATCCCCTCAGTCTGCAGACACCAATGAAATGAGCTTTAAGTGACAATTTACAGGAGATCTGAAGACATCAGCATAATAAATGAGGTGAAATCAGGAACTAATGTCATGAAATAAAGAGTGTTTTCAGCAGATCTGTTAATATTGATGAGCCTCAGACTATCAACACTCATTCAACAAGCCATTCAGGATCATCAGCAGATCATCTCACTTTATTCTGGGTGTTTAACTGTTAAAAACAGATTATTTGAGTCAGAATACATGATAAAAGCCTGTAAAACTGCTCCATTGAAAGACAATACTGTAATATCTCACACTATGACATGGATAAAACATCAATAACACAAAACATTCACTAATCACACTCATCTTCCTCAACCACTACAGATAAATAATTACAGCAGCATAATGTCCAAATTAATCTAAATATAGCTACTTTGATCTTATGATAACTACATTAATCACTATAAAGTAGTTAGATCATTAAAGGGATACTCAAACCTGTATGAATTTCTTTCTTCTGCTGAACAGAAAGGAAGATATTTAGAAGAATATCAGTAACCAGACAGGAAAAAAAATATACTATGTAAGTCAATGAGACCAGAAACTGTCTGGTTACTGATATTCTTCTAAATATCTTCCTTTCTGTTCAGCAGAAGAAAGAAATTCATACAGGTTTGAAACAACATGAGGGAGTAGGCTATATGATGACAGAATTATCATTTTAAAGTGGAGTATTCCTTTAAAAATAATTGATATACATTTATATGCACTAGGGGTGTGCCATATCATACCGTCCACGATAATACAGGTATCAATTTTTACATGATAAAAAAGTGTCATATCGCGTACACTGATATAGCGACGCAATGATGGATGGCGCATTACGTTCCCTAGCACACACAACAACAACACCTGTCTGAGCGTGAGAGCAGCAAGTCAGCCTCCAATGACAATTTAGTACCTAAAAAGGAGCTACTTCAATAGTATTTTAGTAATTCCCGCAGGTCTACTACTTATAATGCGGGAAATTCCCCCGCAAACATTGAAACAGTGTTCAGCCGTGCTGCGTCTTTTCTCTCTCGCTCTCAAAATGGGTTGCACAAGTCAAGCGTCAAAACCACACTCTTGTGTTTAGCAGTCAGGACATGACGGAATTGTCTTTTGTCACTTGCATCGTAACTAAAGTTTATCATTTTCACTTTTTAAGTCTCATCAGTTTAAACATTTGCGATTTAAAACTATTCAGTTCTTTCGCGCGCTCTCTGAGAGATGTTTACTCTGCGTGCACACATACTGTAAAGCCGTCTCACAAACCGCTCGCGAGTAACAAAACTTCTTTTTCGCGGATAATATCGCTTTAACGGGGGAAAAAACACGCAAAATTCTGGTTATAGTTAGTATATTCATAAACAGTCGGTTATGTCTGAAATAAGCATAAAACGCGTGTGACAGTGTAACACAGTATAA
Organism: Leuciscus waleckii; assembly: GCA_900092035.1. Classification (NCBI taxonomy): domain Eukaryota; kingdom Metazoa; phylum Chordata; class Actinopteri; order Cypriniformes; family Leuciscidae; genus Leuciscus; species Leuciscus waleckii. The sequence continues at coordinate 15,195,154 of FLSR01004869.1, read as the reverse complement.
TGAAACAGCAATGGATCCGGGCACTAGCTCTAAAAGTGACAGCAGCCATATGTGTCTGTCATTAATGTTGTCGTCAAAACAACAAAAGATAGCTTTCATTGTAAGGAATCAGAATTAATAGCCTATGTATTTAATTAAGTCAGGACTCAGGACTAGTGTTATTTTACATTTGATTACCTTATTCAGTTTCTAAATGCAATGAATTATCATTGATGCATTATATGTTATTATTAATACCATTATAGACTATGTGGAGTGGCTTTAAGGCTATGTAGCCTATACTAGTTATTTGTAGTCTGACTAATATCCCGGTAGGAATACGTTTAATAAATGTGCAGTCAAGCATGCTGTTGCTCCGCTTTAATAGCAATAGCAGGAGGTTAAAATAAACTGTAAACCTGAGTGAAACTGCTCCTGGGTTATTTGTTGAATGAACCTCCTGCTATTGCTATTAAAGCGGAGCAACAGCATGCTTGTCTGCACATTTATTAAACGTATTCCTACCGGGATATTAGTCAGACTACAAATAACTAGTATAGGCTACATAGCCTTAAAGCCACTCCACATAGTCTATAATGGTATTAATAATAACATATAATGCATCAATGATAATTCATTGCATTTAAAATCTACATTTCAGACTTTTTGTAATGTATATGTGGAGGTGGATATCAAGGGTTAAACGGTAAATAATGTAGCCATAAAAACAGACAATAGCAATGAGTTGTTGATAAAATGAGTAATGAGTTTATTCAATAATTACATGAAGCAAATACAAACATTAAGTAAACGAGTTAAAAATGAATATCAGATTCATGTCTCTCTTAAAAGCGTCAAAAGCTCCTGAACATTGTCAGCATAAGAACACGGAGTTATTTAAAAATCTACTACTTTACTTCATACGAGAACTTAAGAAAATAACATAAAAATCATTATAAAGCCTATTCATATAATTAATGTCATTAAGGAAAACGTAGATGGAGTCGATCTGAATCTCACACTGCTGGGCCTGAAGATGAACATGAACGTTGAAGACAATAGATGATGTTTCTTTATCGTGTCTCTCGTTGGCGCTGATTAGGGCAGATTTCTATGGAAGAGATGCTTTATCAAATCTGGTCAACAACTATGATCTATTTTAATGTCATGGAGATAATTTGTGTTATTAATCACTAGTTTGGTCATGAAACTCTAGATGGCGCAGGCTTGACGTTGAAGGATTACAAATTTAAGAATCCATTTCAGATATGCTTCCTTACATAAACATCACGGTGAAGAATACTGATTTTAGCATTTGAGGTTTTAATTTAGATTCCAATATAAACTGAGAAAGTTTTGCAGCTGTTATGATGATTATATCAAGAGATTCCTGCCAGTCCTGTTCTCTAAATGAGTCAATTAATAAGACTCTCACCCTCACCCTTTGTCTTTATGCATTTCCTGACCATTAAGCTCAATGTACAGCTGTGCTTTTGTCTCTATGATAATGTTAATGTATGGGCGATCTAGTCAGGTTGATTGGATCACTGTTATGCTGATGAGATCAGAGCTGCGGAAATTCTGGTAACGAGCTGACGCCTATATTGTATTTGCATACTTTGTAAAGGGAAGGTCTCCACCTCCAAAAGTCCCTCCTCCTAAAATGCCTATAAGATACCATGTAAAGTTATGTTAGATTAGATTGTTGGATGACTGCAGCAACGCTCAGCGAAGTCCTCAATAAAGAATAACTTCTGCTGAACAATCTCCCAACATCTCCTGGTCTTGCTTCGATGAAGGAATAAAGCTTCCAACAACGTGATCTGTAATCATTCACATCGATTGGAGCCACTGAGATGCTTGCTCAATATTTAAATGGTTTGTTTCAATGTTTGCTGTAAGCTGCTCAAAGATTTGCTGAAGAATTACAGCATTGCTTTATCAGTAGGGGAATATTCGACACAGTGTGAATGTTTCATCAGAATCCACTGTTTCTATTTCAAATCTTCAGGCGCCATACATTTGCCTTTCCTGTGTCAAATGCATCAATACAAAATCTATTCACTTGGGGTTTTCATTTGCTTTATTTTGTCATGTTTTTATTCTCGACCTGAAACACTGTAAATCTGGTGAGCATCATGTTCTTCATCATGATGAATGAATGAGGAATCAAGAATAAACACCAACCACTTTGTTCTTCATTATCATGATGTTTCATTCTGCAGGTTCTGGATCACTGGCGTTCTCTCCGTCCTCTCCTTCCAGATGCTTTCTGCCAGTTCTGCTAAAAACAAACAAGTGTCACTTCTAATAGGCATGATGTGAGATTTCAGTTTATCACAGCTTTCCCCGGACGCTGTTCAGATGTCTGTGCTGTTTACTCTGGCTTGAGATGTGTTTTTCCCATTGCATGACTTACATTTAAAGGCTATATTCTTATCTGTAAAGGAAGTCATATGATGTTAGTTTTTCCATTTTGCTTAAATGCTTGAATGTCCTGAGAGTGAAACTTATCAACAGTTGTATAACTTCCTTTAATGACTGGCTATAAACACGAGCAGCTTCAAACATTTTCCATCCCGCTAAAAATAAGCGGATAACATCAAGCCTATTTAACAAACACTCTGTCAACTGTTCATGAGCTCCAGTCCCTAAAAGATGTATGCAACGTGTACATGGTGTACAACAGTGTTAATGGACTCAATACTCCATCTGTGTTTTGATCCTCGTTCTGAATCCAGGAAGTGCAAAAAATAAGAATGATGTTATGTTCACTTAAAAAAACTTCCAGTATTTTTGCAGGATAAAACTTTTAAACTAGTTTACTGAGTTATTTTGAATTTGGACTGCAGTACCTATTTCCACCATTAGATGTAATTCTTACAGACTGCACCTTTCAAATAGTAAACTACTTGTATACTGATGTTCACTTGTAGTACAGATGCATGACAAATGAGAAACGTAGTTGTGAACAAGTTGTGCATTAAAGTTTACTACTGTTAACAGTACAGTACTACACTTAAACATGTACTTTTTATATAGTAAAAATGGGCCAATTTAGTCCCAAGCAGTATTTAAATAGTACACTTATAAGTTTACTACTAGTAGATTGACATTAGTATACTTAAAATATATACTTGCACATTACTTCATAAAATTAACTATAGTTCTTATAAGAAGTATACTTCTTTTTCATTAGTGAAGTAAGAGATGCTGTCGGAGCAGTCCAGTGCGTTTCACTAAACGGCAGACCCGCACGCAGTGAACGCATGCAAAGAGACAGAGCAAACAGAAAGGAATTGCGTGCAGACAAAGATAAGAAATATCACAGATGCAGGTTTGCCACGCACCATTCAAATGAATGCGAAGCAAAGACAGCAAAATGCCCGTTTTGTAAAAAAAAACAAAAATGTTACACTTTGCAATGACTTGGAAAATGGATAAAAAGAGAGACAAGCCAGGATTTAAAGAGAAACTCAAAGGAACTGTGCATGAGTCCGATTCGGATGATTCAGAGGAGTTTGTGAACTCCATCGACTCAGAAGGTAAAGAGACTGTAAAAGAGCAAAGCCATTTGATCAAAATGATAGTGGATACAGGCAGTAGAAAAAATGTCATCAGTGAGCAACGGTACGAGACTATCTTCACACAGAAAGGCATCACTCTGTGCCAGACGAACATAGGATTTTTTTTGCAGATACTCCCTTTAAATACGTAGGTTCCTTTGATGCTAGTTTAAAATACAAAGACAGAACCATAAAATACATCATCTATGTGATTAAAGGACGGTAAAACCACTGCGGGGAGGAATGCATGTCTCAAGCTGGGAGTTTAACAGGTGTTGTCTGTCAACAAAGTGGAAAATTCCCCAGGCAGGTTCTGCAAACTGGCCAAAGAGTCACTGTTCAAAACACTGCAATAAGTATGAGGATATTTTCACAGAGTCACTGTCGATGAGAAAATATCAGCTGTGGCACAAGGACTAAGATGAGTCCCATATCATGATGAAGCTGTCAATCAAGAGCTCGATAAGAGGATTGAAGAAGGAATTATTGAGGAGGTCAATGAAGGTGTATAATGGATCTTCAACCTCTTACTGATACCAAAGAAAGACACGACAGAGGTGAGACTGTGTGTTGATTTAAGAGAGGTCAATAAAGCAGTCATTCGTGAAAGACTCTACAGTTAACAGCATCCTTCAAGCGATGCAAGATGCAGAAGTATTTGCTAAATTGGATGCCAGGAAAGGATGTTGGTTGATTCAGCAGAGTAGTCAAGCAATCTGACAATCTTCATCACACACAGAGGGTGCTACTGTCTCCAAAAAGTTCATTTTGGCCTTTCTAGTGCACCGGGGCTTATCAAAGAGCAACAGACTCCATACTTTGTGGATTACCGGGGTAGATTGGTACATGGATGATGTAGTAGTGTATGCTGACACTGACAGAAAGCTGGAGTAAAGATTGAGAACAGTGTTTGAAAGATTCTAAGAAAGAGGACTTGAACTGAACAAAGATAAGTGTTCCTTCACACTAGCTAAACCTGATCCCAGGAAAGTGGAGGCTGTGTGTGGAGAACCCAGGACACAAAATGTAAGTCAGTTGAGATTGTATCTGGGTACATCTGGATATCTAATAACATTGATTCCTAAATTTGCAAACATACAGTCATCCAACAGCATGAAAGAAGCTCTAACAAGCGAACCTTGTCTTGCCTATTTTCAACTTAATGCACCAACATGTGATGAGTGATGCTAGCCCTGTTGGCCTCGGGGCTTTACTGCCTTAAAGGCAAGAAGATGGACACAACAAACCAGTCGCTTTGCAAGTCATTCCCTAACTCCCACAGAGAGACGATATCCCCAAAAGAGTGTGAAGCTCTCGGCTGTGTTTGGGCTGTTGAACATTTCAGAACAAATCTGAGGGGAGGAAAATTTACATTACAGACTGATCATAAACCTCTCAGTCACACGCTCAATCCTGAAAAGGCAACACTCCTCTTCCATCACACTGTTGCTGATTCTCTATCAGGCTTCCCTTGCCAAAGACTGAAACGACTGAATATGTGGAGGATTATTAAAGAAAGTATTGTTAGTGCAGACACATGACTTACAGGCACAAACAAGTGATGTGATTAAACTACTTCTTCAGCATCTGATTCAAGCAGTTCACACAAACCAGTGGCCAAGTCCAGTTCCAGTAGTGTCAGTTCTGTATCAGCGTATGAATTGTCACTATTTGATGGACTTGTAGAAGGTAGAACTGTGCTTCCCTCTTCTTGGGACTCACTCATGAGACACACCATGGCATAGTAAGAACAAAGCAGTACCTGAGGTGTAAGCTTTACTGGCCCCACATGGACTTGGATGTTGAAAGAATAGTCAAGTCAAGTCACCTTCATTTATATAGCGATTTTAACAATATAGACAGTTTCAAAGCGGCTTTACAGTGATAATAGGAAATTAAAGTAACAGAGATTGTTTTGGCTTTACAGCAGCTCCAGAATAAAGTCATTGTCCAGCTAAAGTTAGTCTTGATTGATTCACTTCGGTTGCAGCGATCATTAGTTATTAACTTAGGAACCACTAACACGACACCGTTCTAACAGAAAACCCTTAACCCGCTCATCCGCACAACGGCAGTGTCTGGTGCTCGAGAACCCAAACCTTGAAATAGGTTTAATGAACGTCTTCATGAAGACCAACTGCTGCAACCACTTGAGCCATGGACTAAACTGGGAATTGACTTAGTATGACCAATACAAGGTGAATGTATTCTGACTGTTATTGACTACTTTTCCTGTCCTGAGGCAGTGGTGATAGCTGACATCTCCTCATAAACAGTCCTGCAGAACTGAGGAAAATGTTTGCTCACTTTGGCTATCCATCAGAAGATGTAACTGACGATAGCAGACATTCAAGCGTTTGACACGTTTCTCAAGAATGGAGGTATCAAGGACATATGCACTTCGCTGTATTATCCTAAGAGTAACGGGAAGATTGAACAGTTCCATTGATATCTGAAAAAGACGTTTTAAACATGCAATGCAATGTGACATATGGAGAAAATGGGTTTTAAAAGTGCAAGGTGTGTCCTTCTGAGCAAAACGTCAGCTCATTTGAACTTGTGAATACAGAAGATGGATCTTTGATCAAAAGTAATGTCAAACACATGAGACATGC
>FLSR01004869.1:15165259-15188894 GCA_900092035.1 Leuciscus waleckii | reverse complement strand
GGGATTTAAAAACGATGACGTAAATTTAGTCATGTGACGCTATTGTACCAATAGATATTCATGTTTATACCAGTATTGTGCCTGTTATGTGCTATTCACTTTCACACTGTTGCTAAAAAATATTCTACATACACACTCTTCATATCACAGTCCTGCAAAGATGACAGAATTTAGCCTACTCACATTTGCTGTCCTGCGGTGATACATGAGAGCAGTCGCGTTTTAGACCAAACATATGGTGTCTGCGTGCGACCTGGACGCATCAGTGAATGGTGAGATATTTTACTAAATAAAATTATCCTGTCAGAAGAATTGCGTGATAACTTAATTATTTATTTTTCCATCTGAATCATATCAGTGAGCTTTTGTGGGGTTTTACACATGCGCAGTAAAGGTGAATTGAGCGTTTTCAGGCGTTTTCAAAAGTTTCTCATCCACACTGAAACGTACGAAAACGCTTGAAAACGCTAGTGTGGACGGAGAGCGTTTCTAAACGAAAACGCCGTTTTCAAATGTATCCGGATTAATGTATACGTAGCCTAAGTTTATTGTGCTACTATGTGAAGACGCCGGCGTGAGAGTAGGGAACGAGTATTGCGTAGCCGGCGTTTTTCGGGGACTAATATAGGCTAAGGCCGCGCCCCCTTGGCGGGCTCTGACGTTTAATGGCGTGATGCTGGCTCATTTAAAATAGAATTAGACGTAATTTAGAAATGTATAATTGTAAATTAGCAATGAATGAATACAATTTTTCGTCAGGGAGACTACAATGCACTGGTTGATGCGATACTGTAGTAGACGATTGCATAGTTATAATTTTGTCCCTGATATTATCAATCTTATAAGTGTAGAAGTTTATAAAGTCATTACTGCTGTGCTGCTTGGAAACTTCTGGGCTTGAAGCTTTATTTTTCATTAGTTTAGCCACTGTTTCAAATAAATACCTAGGGTTTTGTTTATTTTTTTCTAATAGGTTTGAAAAATAAGCAGATCTAGCAGCTTTTAAGGCTTCTCTGTATGCAATCAAACTCTCTTTCCAAGAAATGCGAAATACCTCTAGTTTGTTTTCTTCCAGTTGCGCTCCATCTCTCTGGCTGCTCTCTTAAGGGCCCGAGTGTGCTCGTTGTACCACGGCGTTGGACTATTTTGTTTAATCTTCTTTAAGCGCAACAGAGCAACTGTGTCTAAAGTGCTGGAAAAGAGAGAGTTAAAAGTTTCTGTTGCTATATCTAGTTCTGCTAAGCTATCCAGGACGCTGAGATGATGAAACTGATTAGGAAGATTATTAATAAAGCAATATTTAGTGGCAGAAGTGATAGGTCTAACATATTTGTAACACAGAGTCGGCTTTGCAACCTTGGCTAAATGAAGTTTACACGAGACTAGATAATGATCTGAGATGTCATCGCTCTGCTGCAGAATTTCAACGGCATAATTCAACAGATAATATTAGATCTAGAGTATGATTACGACAATGAGTAGGTCCTGACACGTGTTTTTTTTCTTTCGTTATCTACATGTATATTAAAATCACCAACAATTAGTACTTCATCTGCAGCCAATACTAACTCTGATAGAAAATCAGCAAATTCTTTGATAAAGTCTGTATGGTGCCCTGGTGGCCTTTATACAGTAGCCAGCACAAATCTCAAACGTGATTTATCCTTTACACTATATATTGCTATATTAAGCACCAACACTTAAAAAGAATTATATTTAAACTAGACTTCTTAGTAAATTGTGTTGAGTTTGGGAAGATTTACAAGAGAGGAGATGGACACAGTAGATCTGATAAAGAAGATCTTTAGTCCAAGAGCTGCTCAGTTCAGCAACAAAAGAATGAGAGAGAACAAATGAAGAAGATGATGGCAGATCTTCAAAGAGAGAAAACAACATGGTATGAAATGTAATTATACAGGATGCAGGAGAAATATAATGCCAGAACTAAAGCAGAGGAAATGTATAAGGAGCAGATTTGGGCTCTCAGGGATAAGCTGGAGGAAGAACATGATGGATATGAGTTACTGCAAGAACAGTGTGAAATCCTTCAAGATGAACTAGAGAAGAAATCGCTGTAATCTCCTGTGATCAGAGTCCCAAATAACTACTACTGCTTCACATTACTGTTCTTTAGAAGAAGATCATTTCTTCTAGGTCTTCTTCTAGGCAGGTAGGTCTTCAATTCTGACCTACCTGCTAATTAGTTGCCGTAAAGCCTTAAATCTAGCCTTTGGTTGATTGACTTACAGTGCATATTAATCAGGGTGTCCGCGCGGTAGTAAAAAGAATCTACCAAAATGAAGGCCCTTGAAAGGTAGTAAAAGGTAACAAAAGCAATTAGACTTGGTAGTAAATTTTTCATCACCACCTCAAGTTTCCATTTTTTTGCTTAATATTTGTGTCTCCATATTTTAACTTCATCTAGCATAATTTAAAAATATATACGGTGCTAACAACAGGACCTGACGGGCTCGACATTAACGCTTGTCCGGGACAAGTGGATTGTTTGAAGGGACAAGTAAAAGAGAATTTTACTGCCCGACCGGACAAGCCTGATTACATTTTAACAAAAAATAACTAGGGAATCACTAAAATGAGAGAATTATTCTGATTGTATTATATTTATTGTAAGTTTCGATCGATAGTGGATGAGTATTACTGACGGTGGTTGCGCTGTTGAGGCTCGCGCAGCCTCTCGAGGAGAAATCCAAACAAATGTAAACTCAGTTAACAACACACTGCCAGTGCCAAAATTCAAAATGTGTTTTAATATTTTTAACATATGATACAGTTTAGCAACCTCACACGACGAGTGCTGTTTTCTTGAGTACCATCACGACTTAAAATGTGACATTGCTTTTGATACAACAGTTCAATAAACAGTTCAAATTAAGTCACTTACATTTTAGACACAATATTGACTGTTAACCGTAACGCATCTCAACCGTGTTTCATTACTGAATGATTCAGCGTTTTGAACGAGTCAAAGATTCAATGTCCCATTCATAAACATGTCTCATTCTTGAATGAATCAGTTGTTTGAACGAATCGTTTGAATGAATGCCCTTTAAAGGTGCAGATATGACAATATGCAGATTTTAATATATCAGAGCTGATTGAACACAGATGAGGATATTTCTTCAGAATAAATTATATTTACAGCACACACACACCAAAAACATTCCGGACAAGAACTTTTTTACTCGGACAAGTGAATGACAGATTTACTTGTCTAAAGGACAAGCACATGAAAAGGCTTAATGTCGAGCCCTGAGTGAGTCGGAGTTGATAGCAATGACAAAATGCCAAGGTTATTATTCACCTTATTAGGGCTAAGGGCTATGGTTAGGATAACTCAAGGGCTAGGGTTAAGATAAGGACAACTGAAACTCAACTCGACACTATAAAAAAAAACATAATTGACAATGACAATAGGCCTACTTAATGATAACAATTAAACATTAGTGTACCTAATATATACATACGATGGGTGTGACAGTGTCACACTTATACCTTATAGTAAGTAGTAAGTGGTGCTTTGCATACCCCTCCCACTCCCCCCAAATCTGCTGCTTGATGTCGTGTTGGTAGTAAAAAATATTGCGGAGGTGGTAAAAAAGGTAGTAAAAGGTAGTAAATTCATCTCTATGATTCCTGCATATACCCTGAGTAGGATTAGTTCCATGTGATATAAATAAATCTAGTATGGTTACAACCAGTGCCGTCGCAGGTGGGGTGCGAGGCCCTGTGTGAACTTGAAATGCGAGGCCCTGCTCTTTGATGTGGATGCTCTATAGGGCTTGGGTGCCGTGTTGCATTCTGGGATGTGGTGGCCATGTTGATGGCCTCGCGAATGTAAACATATAGCAAAGTCGAACGAGGAGAAGAAGCAGAGTTGGGAGAAAGAAAAGAAAGAAAAAAGATGTTAAAATCCCGAAAAGGATGTGGAATTTACCGGGATACGTTAAATAGGGAAGCCAGGGACCGGTATTTGATGAAGTTTTTCGGTTCCTTTCCACTGTTGCCTTTGGCTTGCTCAGTTGGGGATATTTTGGGGATATTTAATTTTATTTTATCAATCAATAAATTCCTCTTGAAACAAACTTTGTTGTATTATTTTAATTGAATACTGTGAAGCTGCTTTGATACAATCTGTATTGTGAAAAGCGCTATACAAATAAACTTGACTTGACTTGACATCTCAAACGTGACAAACCGCGGGTCAGCGCTTTTAGCGCCGAACAAATTCTTTGTATTGCTCTGCGCTTTTTTGCTACGGGGAGTTTTCTCTACAATGTGGGCGATGCAGCGCATGTGGGAAAGGCAACAGTGTATAGAGCCGTTCGTACAGTATTCATGGCACTGAAACGGTTTCTACACACTTTTGTACAGTTCCCTGGCCATAAACATGTGCGCTTTATTAAAGAAGAATTCCACAGGGTGGCAGGTTTGCTCTCAGAAATTCTGTCATCTACTTCAATTAAATGACATTTCTTAATAGGTAGATTTGACTGCACACACACGTAAAGGCTACACAGACTTCTTAAACTTGTAATTCATCTTAATTTCAGGGTTCCCAAACGTGATTGGGTGCATTGATGGCACCCATATTCCTATTAAAGCTCCATCTATCAATGAGGGAGACTATGTTAATAGGAAGTCTGTGCATAGCATCAATGTGCAGGTAATAACTATATTTTTGGCTCCTTAATATTGGTGTTACAAATAAACTTATTGTTCTCCACAGGTAATATGTGATGCAACCCACCTCATCACTAATGTTGAGGCAAAATGGCCTGGGTCTGTACATGATGCCAATATTTAGAGAGTCATCTCTGTGCAACAAATTTCAACAGGGTACGTTTTGTTAGACAAATGCTTGTAGTCTCTATTACATTACAAAACACCTCAAACATTACAGGACACTTCTATGGTTACTTGCTGAGGGAAAGAGGATACCCTTGCCTCCCCTATATGATGACACCCTACCCTGATCCTGAGCCCGGACCACAGACACGCTTCAACCTGTCTCACAGCAGAACACGGGCCAAGGTGGAGATGACAATAGGCATTCTGAAGGCAAGGTTTCAGTGTCTGCGTGGGCTCAGGGTCACTCCAAATAGGGCATGTGACATCACAGTTGCCTGTGTGGTACTTCACAGTTGCTTGTGTGGTACTTCACAACATTGCCACAATAAGAGGAGAGAGGCATCCCCCCTGTCCTGATGAAGATGACCTAGAACAACACCCATTGAATGTAGCAGACCACAGATATGGCAGAATGCTTAGAGACATGATTTGTCAAAATCACTTTATTTAATGTGTTCTATTTCTTCATATCCTGAAATAAAAGAGACATGACAGATTTGTATTTATTGCTTTATACACACACACAAAAAAAATACAAAAAAATAACAGATTCATGTTCACATATGATTCTCACCTTAAGGCGATGCTCCAGTAGTTCTATTTCAAGTTTGGCCTTTTTAATGGCCAGCCTTTTCTCCTCTAGCTGAAGCTGTATAAGGTCCATGCATGTCCATGTCAGTTTTTTTTTTTATTTGCCTTAATAGATGGACCTTATACAGCTCTTTTGTAGACAACTAGGAAGGCAAAGTAAATAAGATGGTTAAAGAAGAAAATCTTCCACATAGTAACATTATGTAAATAAGGACAACCAGGGACAAGTTATTACACTGCTAAGATTATGTGTAGAGGTAGATGGACCCTCATCTGCATGTACATCCCCAGCTAGATTCTGTCACAGGACAAATGACACATTTTTCACTCCATCTAAAAAGCTATGCATTGTCCAGTATATGCATCATACCTCTGTGGGATTTCTAACCAGATTTTACATTTGTACAGAATGTCCATTCCATGCGTCTCTGGACGTATTTCCAGAATTTGTGTCCAAGACGCGTCTCAGAAAGGTTGGCATTAATCTGTATTTCAATCTGTTAATGTTGTGTGTTCCATAAAACCAGTTAAAAAAAGTTTTCATGTTATAACCGTTCTAGATTTAACTAAACCCAAAACCAGTAATACAACTTTTTTTCTAAAGGAAACCTACTGCAATAACATAGTCCATTTAACAAAGCATAAACACAAACCAAAGACTTTCATTGAATGCGGGCTAATCGCGGGCCCTCGCGGGCTAATCTGAAGTACAGAAAGGCCCCGATCTTCTCGTTGCATTTCCTTATATAGACAGAAACTTCTTTCACATGGAAACATCTGCTAACAATGGGAATTTACATTCAGAGTTGACACCTTTTGGGGGAGTGAGACCATTTGTCTAGAGACCACCTTCCTTCGTGTGCCAGCTATCCCTAAACTCTTAAAAACCTTATTACCTTTTGTTTTACTTATTTGGAAATGAGACCTTTGTACCAGTCGCACTGAGACATTTCAAATGATGCCAAACATATAAAAAACTGGATGATAATTGTTAACATTTAAACCATATAGATTGTGTGTAAATCTCAGGTGATTTTAGCATAAGAGAGAGAGGGTGGAGGGAAGAGGGAAAGAGATGTATTCTGAAGTGAGACTTTTGTCTCAAATGGTGAGTTCAAATGGAATTTCCAGCAAGGTCCTGTCTTCAACCAGACTGTCCGGCATTTTCTAATTTCTCAATTCTTACAGTATCCCAAAATATTTAGCTCTGTTGTAATGTTAAGAACTCCACATTCAGTGTATGCTAATGTGTAGGGTACTTTATTGCAAAAAATAAACATCTGGAATGGAATTCATATTTGCTTACTGATTACAGTATGAGTACAGGCAGTGCAAAAGAGCATACGGTTAGAAGATCACACACCAATGCACAAACAATGATTAATAAGGTGAAGAATTGTAATTCATATTTTATTATAAAATATTCTGTACATTACTACAGTGAATATAACATATAATCAAACTATATAACATGTAGAGTTCAGGTGTATATTTCCATTGCTTCTGAATATGTTAACAACAGTTGTTGAAGTTGCTCTTCAGTCTGAGTGGCATTTATGAGTCAGTTTTGGTTAAGATGATAAGAATCCTAAATGATGAATTGGAATTCAAATTTCAGATTTCATGCTTTGATGACAAAACCTGCTGTAGTGCGGATATGCTGGAGCTTTGCTTGTGGAGAAAGGTCTTTTTAAGTGGTGGTGAAAGCTGTCTGTTAAGGTTAGGGGTTAGTTTCTGTTGTAGAAGCATTCACCTTTCAGCACGCCACCTTTCGTTACGTACATCCCTCGACCTGCAGCTTCCCCTGTCTCTGTCTCTGTGCTGGGGGTGTTGCTGGACCACAGTAATGACACATGAGGATGGAGGCATTCCGTGGTCCTCTCTGTGAAGTCTTGATTTGCCCTGGCCATCATTACTGAGAGTTATTACTCGTGTTTGCTTTTTTGTATTTCTGACCTTGGACTGCTTTACCTCGTTTCCTGATTGTTCTCTGCCTGCCCCGACCCGGATTGTTTACTGGACTTTGATTATTGCTGCCTCTGCCCAGATCTCTGCTTATGACTCGGATCTTCTCTGTGTTTCCTCCATTGCCCTGTCTACTGTTGATTACCCTGTACGACTATCATAAGCTGCAAGTCCGGTGCTTCATTACATGAACAACTGCTCCTATCACAACTTTTTTTATATATATATATATTTTGTGAATAGCCTATATATATATTTGAACATTATAAAATACATCAAAATAAGTATTTTTGTGAAAAAAAATGCCACATATATTTGCAAAAATACAACTGAAATGCCTTTAAAAAAATTAGGAGCAGGTTGTATTCACAAATTATTTATTTCAACAAACCAAATGCAAAAAATCCCTAACTTTAGGACAAGAAATTATTTAAAAATATGTAAATAAAACCAATAGTAATAAGCAGAAATGAACAGGAGTTTTAACAGTACATTATAATAACCATTTTTGTCTGTATTGGTTAGCTTATGTACTAGCATTGCATTACAGATACCAGATTAGCCTGATAGTTTATTTAATACCATGGTTTATACACGCAATTGCACTTACCCCTACATGTATCTACAATATTTTTATTATGTGTTAAATTGTTAAATGTCCAAATATTTGTATTATAAATGTTCAATTATTCACTAAATAGCAGAGGTGGACAAAGTACTTCCTCACTTGAGTGAAAGTACAGATACTACTGGTCAAATATTACTCGGTTACAAGTAAAAGTTGTAAAGGCCGATTTTTACTAGTAAAAGTACAGAAGTAGGCTATTTGTTTTTAAAAGAACTTCAGTATCAAAAGTAAAAAGTAAATGTCAATGCATTGTTTTATTATTGTTGCATTGTTGTATGTAATACTTACAGTACCTTATGCCTCTGAATCTATGCCTGCCTGCCCTCATATCAATATTAAATGTATTTCTAGAACACAGATCCAGTAGTGGGATTGAATGTGAGATTGAATAAGTCACTCAATAACGTCCACAATGGTTTCGGACACCCAACTGGCTGTTCCCTCAAATAGTGCCATATTTAAAGTTTTTTGGCTTTTAATATGAATATGTTAGCCTTACTGTTATCTATAAGCTAGTGTGCTCCAGAATAATGACAAAATTCGCATTTAGAAGACCAAATCCAACGTTGAAAATGAAAATCAAGTTGATGTCAAAATCCAACATCAACCGGGTTCTGACGTCTGTCCGACGTTGGATGTTGACGTCAATCCGACTTTATTTTCCAACCAAAATGCAACCCCTGCAACCAAAATTAATGGAAGTAGATCAGTATCAATAATAATTTACGCAAAAAACATGTTCATACATGGGTGGACAATTTCACATGCATGAAACAACATTCACGTGCGTGGAAAAATTTGTTTTCACAAAAAGCAATTCACATGCGCAAAATAAAATTATATATTCATAAAATACATTTCACAAATGCAAAACACAATTCGAATATATAGCCTACAACTGTGCAGAAATCTTTGAATGTTTAAAATGTACGAGTTTATCCTTGAATGTGAATGTGCAATCGTCATTCACATGTGAATCACCTCAGATTTGTGTGTGTGTGTAGAGACCATAGACTGTAAAAAATAGGTTGAGACCTATTTTTTACAGTCTATGGTTGAGACTTTCCTGAAAGCGCTCTCCTCCTACACGGATCAGTCTTTAGCCAATCAGAGTTAAGCTTATCAGTCGACCAATCAGCATCACGTGAGGGCGGGCCTACCTGCATGTTACGCCATCAGCTTTCGACGATAGTTGTTCATAGCTGAGCAGAGTCAGCAGAGGTATGTGCAGTTGATCGGTTCATTTCTGCGTGTTTACTGAAGCTAAAGAAGTTAGAGATCAGTTGAAGCAATAGTTTATGAACTATTAACTGATGTAAGCAAGTGCAGAAAAAACCCCAACCCCAAACCACCCAAACCAAAATCCTTTTCCGGGTTCAAAAAAAAAAAAAAAAAAGAATAAAGTTCATGAGGTCATATAACTTCTTTCACTGAAATTCTAATTATTTATCATTATACTTACAATAACATATTATTTATATTAGAACTATACTGTATATCATTTATATATAGTATAATTATACATTATCATTAATATATGAATGAGTATAAATCATAAAAAGTCAATTAATTTATATAATTATACTTAGAATTTATAATGTAAATGATACAAATTTCATATGAGCACACTGTATAGACTACACTTTAATATTACAGTAAATAATAAGATTACATATAAAGGGAAACATTTACGATAAATACATACATGCAAGTGGATCAACCCCTATGGTGGCACGCACACATCTCTTGGAACTGAACCCTGAATTGAGAGTTTTTACGGATTTCTTGTTTATGCTTGCTGGCAAACTCCTCCAAATGGGTCTTAAAGGTTTCCAATTGTTTTGACATCTACAGGGACAACACATAGATTCTGATATCGTTGTTTCACATCTGTAAAGCTTGCTTTCATTCATCCATGTACACGCACCTGTGCAATCTGATCCTCAGCCAGGACATTACCTCTCTCTTTATACTTTGCCTGTGACAGTAAACAAATTAGCTGGATTAAAATGCTAAATCATTTTCCTAGTTATTCATTCATTAATCTCGCAGAAGTGCTGTGATCATACCTCTGCGAGTTTCTTCTTGGCGATCGCTCCAGCTCCGACTCCTCTTCTGTGCATGATGTCTAAATAAGAATCTCTAAAATAAATACTACAAAATGAAACGGTATTATTTTCCTGTTCTAACAACTATAGTAATTGACTTCCTATTCAGCTGAACAGCTTACGAGCTACATAGTAACACATCGAGACAGAAGGAAGAATCAGGCGAACTAAAATAGATATATTACAATAAAACAAACTAATAGTGTTGTTCTCTGCCAATTATACTCTTTATCTACAAAGTTTCCAACAGTCCGGAAAGAAGACATCAACAGAAGTGTATTATTTCTTCTGTACACGAGTTGGCTCGTCGTCACTAATGTTTTGGTGAATGTGCCGATAACGACACCTATAGGACTGGAGAGCAACTGACGAAACAATGTTACGTGGTCAAGTTAAGATTCTGTGGGATCATTATTCACATGAAAACATTTTCTTCGCACTTAAAATGTAACGTTACTTTCTGCAGTTTAGAACATAAAGCGGAATTATTACAAACAATTCCTCGCTGTCATTAATCAAAATGTAGCGCTTCATTGGAAAAATAATCCTCAACAGGGCATATCATAGACTGATATTTCCATAAATGTATGTGATTTTTAAAACAAAACCCCATTATACGCACATGTCTACACAAAACTTGCACGTATGTAATATTTCATCAAATTTAGTAAATTCAATATTCAACATAGGCCTAGGCTTCATCAAACGCCCATTTTGGCCGTAATAGGTGGTTTGCAGTCACGTGATTGTGATGACGCGCGAAATTAGAACTCCGTTATGACGCAAACACTCTATGACGTCATAGAGGCCGCGCGTCATAGAGGCTGCCCCATGTGCAAAGTTGAGCATCAGTCTGTTGAGTTAAGCAGGGCTACGGGAACCCCTTGTCAACGCCGTGCGCGCCAAGCATCCACTACATGAGTCCCAGGGGAAGCCCGGGGAACACAGATAAGTGGGAATCAGGCGGCCAGCAATGCGGGCCGGCGCATGTACATAAGCACACCGCAGGGGAATACAGAGCGGCGCTGCCGGTCTATATTAAAGAATACCAACCCTTATAGTGCAGCTCAACCAGGAGAGCTAAAGTCACGTGAGAGTAGCCTGCACACGAACGATCTGGGCAGAACATACACACCGCTTAGACTGACAAAAGTTTAGCCTGCAAGGCGGGAACTTCCAGGTTATAAAACCTAACAAATGTAGAGGGGGAGGCCCAGCCCGCCACCATACAAATGTCATGAATAGAAATCCCGCTGGACCAAGCCCACGATGAGGCCATGCCTCTAGTGGAATGAGCCCTGATGCCCAGAGGCCACTGCAGGTTTTAGATGCATAAGCTGCTGCAATAGCGTCCACTATCCATTTGGACAGGCTATGTTTCGAGGCGGTGAGACCCTTGGTGCGCCCATCAAACGAAACAAAGAGCTGCTCCGAGCGCCTGAAGGCGGCGGAGCGTGTAATGTAAACTCTCAGGGTTTCTGGTACCCTGATTTATGTTTTCTTTTCCCCGACATTTTGTCAGTCAGTCTCCTGCTCTTCCACCAAGTTCATCGTTAACTTCAGGCACTGCCGCCTCAACTCTGATTGGTTCTGTTCACGAGCTGGGGTGGGACTTACAATTTTATTGGGTCCATGATGTTTGTCACTGACTGAATAATTAATAAATACTTTAGATCGGACTAAACCATTTATAGGGAGGTAAGAGAATATTTGGAAAAAATATTTAACCAAATTGCATGTTTTTGTGGTTTTCATTTAAATCTCAGGCATACAACTCATGTAAATATTAGAATTATTCATACAACAGGGGCCTATATAGTATAACTGCAGGATTTTGTGGGGCCCCCTGGGCAGCGGGTACGGCCGCTCGCTGACAGCGATGGCTGGTCGTTTACACACGATGTCCCGGTTGCTTTGGACGGGGAGCATTTTGTGGGAAAACCGGGACGCGCGAGCAGCGCCGGGGGTAAATTGTTTGTCAGTTTGCTCACTTCTTGGTGGGTCAGAGACTGACCTGCTTGCCTCCTAAGCCATGTCCAGCTGAGACTAACCATCCAACGGCGAACAAGGAGGAGATGAACAGGAGGTGGCGCTACAGACAAAGACTTATGACCAACATCTGGAACCGATGGCGGAGAGAATATTTGCTGGATTTGAAGTCGGCTCATCGCTGCGACACCCCACAGCCTTCTCTGCTGAAGGTAGGAGATGTTGCACTCATCGGAGAAGATAACACCCCAAGACAGAGCTGGAGGCTAGGAAGAATTGAATTTTGGAGCCAGTATGAGACTGCTATTCATAGCAACAATGCACTTTGCAAAAAAGAAAAGTTTACCTACCTGAAAACTTATCTTACTGGAACGGCTGCAAAGGCAGTAGCAGGACTCACGCTGACAGATAGTAACTACGATGCTGCAGTTGATATTCTCCAAAGCAGATTTGGAAGGAAAGATCTCATTGTAAATGCTCACATGTCAAAGCTTCTGAATCTCACTCCTGTAAAGAAATCATCTGATGTCAGTGCATTAAGGCAGTTATATGATGACTGTGAAATTCAAATCAGAAGCCTGGAGTCATTGGGAGTGGTATCAGACACCTATGGCGGTATGTTGTGCCCAATATTACTCCAGATGATGCCAGACGACATGGCTCTTGAATACAGTCGTCACAGAGGGGATGATGATGAGTGGAATGTGCCTAATGTGTTGAAGTTCCTGCAGAAAGAGGTTCAGAGCCGAGAGAGAACTTTACAAATGATGAAATCATACAACCAGAGAGAAAACCAGTCTGCTAACAAAACGTGCAGCAAATCATATTCAGCCAGTGATGTTAAATTAAAGAAACCAAGCATGACATCTGCAGCTGCACTACACATTGCTGACCAGTAAATGCAAAACTGCCTGTTCTGTGATAGCACTGAACACAAATCTGAAAAATGTCCAGACCACCCGGTGTCAGCATGCAAGGAAAAACTGAAGAAGCTTGGCAGGTGCTTTGCGTGTCTGGGGTCCAAACACATCGGCAGGTTTTGCAGGTCAAAGGGCATGTCATGTGCCACATGTGGAGGCAGGCATCATGCAGCCATTTGTGAGAAAAATTAGGCATCCCCACCTGCTGCGGCTGCCAACATTGACACTGTTATTTCCTCAGTAATTCCCCAAGCAGAGAAAGGCAAACCTGACATTGAGAACACTGTGCTGCTACAAACTGCCAAGGCATGGGTCGTAGGACCCACAAGCAGGAAGATGGTCCGCTGCTTGCTAGATGGAGGCATCAGGGGAGTTTTGTGCATGAGAATGTGGTGAAGGCGCTGCAGCTACCTGTTACTAGACAAGGGACACTTACTCTTCACACATTTGGCTCCTCTGCTCCAACAACGGTGTCGCAACATAGTGAAGCTCAGCTTGGAGAATGTATGGGATAAACAGCAGGGAATTGAATCGAGGCAGTTGTCACCCCCAAAGTGTGCACAGCGCTGATGAAAGTGCCTGGTGAACATATACAAAGGGAAATGAAAAGCAGAGGTCTTCAACTAGCAGACTGTGCTGGAGATGATAAACCTGAACTTTCTGTGCTAATTGGCTCTGATTATTACTGGCAGATAGGATCAGGCAGAGTAGAGAGACTGACAACGAGCCTAGTGGCACTGGAGAGCACCTTCGGATGGGCAGTGCAAGGCCCAGTAGCAGTGTCCAGCATGACAGAGACAACCTGCATGCATATTCAGCTTAGCAAGGATGCACAGATTGATAAACAGCTGCATGCATTCTGGGAGCTTGAGTCCCTGGGCATCACAAGTAAGAAGTCTGAGAGCCCAGAGGATGTAGAAGCATTGCAGCGGTTCGAGGAAACCTCCATCTTCAAGGATGGGCGTTACCAAGTGGAGTTGCCATGGCGACAACATCATCCTCCACTTCAAGACAATTACCGCATCGCAAAAAAGAGACTTGAGAGTTTGAAAAGGAAACTAAGCAAGGATGTCACACTCTACAGCAGATACAATGAAGTTGTGGAGGACTACTTAAAACAAGGAATGGCTGAGGATGTGCCAAGGGAGCATGCATCACCACAAGGCAGTCAGACATATTACTTACCTCATCACGCTGTATTGAGAGAGGATAAGGCGACAACGAAACTGCGGGTTGTGTTTGATGCGTCATCCCACGAAGATAGAAGTCCCTCACTAAATGACTGTCTATTAACAGGTCCCAATCTGAATCCAGATCTGATGAGTATTTTGATCAAATTTAGACTGCATGAAATCACATATATGGCAGATATCAAGAAAGCATTTTGCAGATTTCACTCTCAGAAAGAGATCGGGACGCTGTAAGATTCTGTGGTTCATAGGACCACCAACAGAGGAGAAGGATGTGGCGCTGCGCATGCTCAGAATGACGAGAGTGGTGTTTGGAGCTTCATCAAGCCCATTCTTACTCGCAGCCACCATTACGAAGCATTAAGACAGTATTAGCTAGAACACCCACAAGTGGTAGAAGTCCTCAGCTCCTCACTCTATGTCGATGATTTTATTTCAAGTGCAAGTGAGGTGACAGAGGCACATACAGTGACAACAACAGCCAGGAACATTATGTCTGCTGCAGGCATGGAGCTATGTAAATGGATGACAAACTCTCCTGAGCTCAAAGAAAAATGTCAAAAGAGCTTGATGGATTGTCCTGTGCAAACAGAACCACACGGGTCTGTGCTGAAGGTGCTGGGTATGGTGTGGAGACCGGCCACTGATGATTTTGTGTTCGACCTCAGGGGGCTGCTTGATATTCTGAAAGAAAGAGAAAACACAAAACGAAGTGTTCTGCAGTCTTCTGCTCGCATTTTTGACCCTCTAGGATTCCTGACTCCCTTCACCATCAGGATTAAGTGCTTGTTCCAAGAGATGTGGGAGAGAGGGCTCAAGTGGGACGATGAGCTGCCACCTGATCTGACGAAGAAATGGCAACAGTGGTTCTCAGAGCTCCCTCAACTGCATCAGGTCTCAATCCCACGATGGTACCAAACACACATGCCACAGCAGGACGGTCAAGAGTTAAAGCTACATGTGTTCTGTGACTCGAGTGAAAGGGCTTATAGTGCAGTTGCTTATCTTCAAGGAGAAACAAAGGAAGGAGAAGTGACCATAAGCCTGGTTGCATCCAAGTCCAGAGTGGCCCCACTCAAAAGGATGACACTGCCACGCCTGGAGCTAATGGGTGCTGTAATAGCAGCCAGGCTGGGGAACACCCTCATGAAAGCACTGAAGCTAGACAAGACACAACTCAGACTATGGACAGACTCAATGATAGTGCTGCATTGGATTGTGGTTCTGCTCATAAGTGGAAACAGTTTGTAGCAAATAGAGTCACAGAAATCCAGTCTCTAACTGACCTGCAGTCATGGTCTCACTGCAAAGGGAAAATGAATCCAGCTGACCTCCCCACCAGAGGCCTAACTGTGCAGGACCTGAAGCAGAGCACATTGTGGTGAATGGTCCTTGTGTTCTGATGTCACCTGATCAGTCGGAGAGCACTCAGGAAGATGTTCAGGAAGATGAGGTAAAGTCTGAACTCAGATCCAAATACCAGATTGCTGTACAGCTTGTTAAGCAAGACCAAGACTTCTTAAGCCCTGTTTTATGTCTGGAGAAGTACAGTAAACTAAAAACAGTGCTCCGGGTGACAGCCTGGATAAAGAGGTTTATCACCAAGATGCTCAAGCACAAAAATCAGTGGTGAACTGACGGCATGGATGGATTTTGAGGGCACGACAGGTAGTGAAGAAGGTTGTGTCCAGATGTGTACTCTGCAAGAAATTCAATGCAAAGGCTGGACAGCAGACTACCGCGCCACTGCCAAGAGACAGAATAACAGAGTCACCGCCATTTGAGACCACTGGTGTGGACTTCGCAGGGCCACTCTATGTGAAGACACAGAACGTTATGACAAAAGCGTATATAGCACTGTTCACTTGTGCTGTAACCAGAGCAGTGCACTTAGAGCTGATCTCAGATATGTCTACAGAGAACTTCCTGCTAGCGTTGAAAAGATTCATCTCAAGAAGAGGATTATACAAAGTGATTTATTCAGATAACGCCAAGACGTTCAAGAGAGCTGAGCAAGATTTGAAGGAGCTCTGGAAAGGCATTAAAGATCCACAGCTACGGGAGTTCTTCTCAGAGAAGGGCATCACCTGGCGGTTCATCGCTGAAAGAGCAGCCTGGTGGGGCGGATTCTGGGAGCGGCTGATAAGGTCAGTCAAAATTATTTCTCAGAAAAGTGCTAGGCAGAGCTAAACTCAACTTTGAAGAAACGTGCACCATTCTGACTGAAGCTGAAGCCATAAAAACTCGAGGCCACTCACTTATGTGCACAATGATGTGGATGAGCCAGAGCCACTAACACCTGCTTCTTGGTAGGTCAGTGACTGACCTGCTTGCCTCCATGTCCAGCTGAGACTAACCATCCAACAGCGAACAAGGAGGAGATGAACAGGAGGTGGCGCTACAGCAAAGACTTATGACCAACATCTGGAACCGATGGCGGAGAGAATATTTGCTGGATTTGAAGTCGGCTCATCGCTGCGACACCCCACAGCCTTCTTTGCTGAAGGTCGGAGATGTTGCACTCATCAGAGAAGATAATACCCCAAGACAGAGCTGGAGGCTAGGAAGAATTGAGGAACTGTTTCCAGGTCGAGATGGCCTTGTGAGGTCATGTGCAGTTCGCACGAGTTCAGGGACTGTTCTGCGGAGACCCATCCAGCTTTTGTATCCTTTGGAAATTATATAAACTGTAGTTTATCGGGGGGAGGATGTTGAGAATTTATTTGTTAGAAGACTATTTAAAAGAATAGTTACGAAAGTTAAGATTAATAAGTTAAAATGAATAAGTGAACATTTAATACACAACACTAAGATTAACAGTTCATGTCTCAGATACATATGTGGTTAAAAACATTCTATGTGTCATTATGATTTGTGAATTGACTTCATTACCCAAGATGCGTTGAGCAATGGTGAAAGTCACGTGATTCACGTGAAGGTTTGTTTATGGTTCGGGGGATTTGGCAACATCCATCTTGTTAACGATTTGCTGAACAAGCACACGCTGTATTTACTCTTGTTTTTTTTCATTAAACGTCTAAATCGAAGCAACTTCTCGCTTTGTTATTCTTAGTTGCTAAGACGATAAATGTACAACAGTTAAAGGCAAGTAAACAGTCAGTAATAAAATAAGAACAAATAAGGAAATTAGCAAAACCACAAATAAACAAATGAAATGAACAAATTTCAAGAAATCAAATATAAGCTTCATCAAATGTAAAATAACACAGCATAGTTTTCTTTTTATAAATAAATATAGGCCATTAATCCTTATTAAAGCTACAAAAGTTATTCAGTCAAGAGCAGTATTTTTATGAGGATGTTTTGAAATATTTTTGTGTGATTTTGTCCGTTCAAGCTCTAGAAGATGCGAAAGAAAACTCAATTGAATTTGTATTCAAGCACAAGAGGCAAGTATGAGAGGCAGTGCATCTTCTTGCTCTTGAATAGTTTAAAATCACATTGAAATGCACACACAGAATTCCAATTAGCGGAATATACATTTTAATTTAAACAAGTATCCGATTCCTGACCTTAAGTATCTGATTCCTGAATTTTAATCGGGTTTTTTTTATTCACAAACCAGTGGCCGGCAAACGTAACAGGTGCATGCACAGCTTTCAAGTTCACTTCTTCCTTTTTTTAGAGATGCTTGGATATGTGTGCTTAATGATTGTTTCTTTCTAAATTATACAGACCGCCTGGTAATAAATGATGTCAAAAGGAGTCATCAATTCAATTAACAATTTTTTGCCAGCATGGGGCCCCTCAAGTCTGCAGGGCCCTACGCATTTGCGTGGCTTGCGTGGTGGTTCACAACGCTACGCTACGCTGAGTAGGTAGAGTGGTAATTTCTCAATTTAAATGGCAATGGTGAATTTATAATCATTTACACATTAATTTTATTTAAATGAGCGTTTACGTGATATTAGCGAATCAATACTAATAGGTGGATGTGGATGATTCATTCACTTAAGTCTACAATTCGTTCACAAACACTGATTTATTCCTCAAAGAAATACCACTAATTATAGCTAATATTTATAAGTAGAATAATGATAGATAATACTAACTATAGATAATAACTAGCCTAACTGAAATAAAATATTATAATAAACTGTTAAATTCCCGTAAAGTGAAGTCGATTAATTTATTGCCACACTGGCTTAGGTCTGCAGAAGTACAGTCATATAGTGGCTTAGCTGGTATGATTGTAAGGAATTTACAGTATTTTCAAAACATATATGGTACTTTAAATATTAAAATAGATAATACAGGTGGTGGTATTAAAGTACCTATGGTAAAGGAGGCGGCAACAATTATTTAAAAAGGAAAAAGTTATATATATATATATATATATATGCATCCGTCCTTCGGATGAGACGTTAAACCGAGGTCCTGACTCTCTGTGGTCATTAAAAATCCCAGGATGTCTTTCGAAAGAGT
This sequence comes from Leuciscus waleckii, assembly GCA_900092035.1. Taxonomy (NCBI): domain Eukaryota; kingdom Metazoa; phylum Chordata; class Actinopteri; order Cypriniformes; family Leuciscidae; genus Leuciscus; species Leuciscus waleckii. The sequence goes on along the minus strand of FLSR01004869.1, from coordinate 15,170,188 downwards.
GGGGTGTAACCACGGTATCCTGGCCAAATTTGCCCAGTGGCCTCTGTCCATCATGGCCTCCTAATCATCCTCATATACTGATTGGCTTCATCACTGTCTCCTCTCCACCAGTAAGCTGGTGTGTGGTGGGCGTTCTGGCGCAATATGGGGGGGCAATATGGCTGCCGTCGCATCATCCAAGTGGATGCTGCACATTGGTGGTGGTTGAGGAGATTCCCCCCTTCTATGTAAAGCGCTTTGAGTGCAGAGAAAAGCGCTATATAAATGTAATGAATTATTATTATTATTATTATATATATGTGTGTGTGTGTGTGTGTGTGTGTGTGTGTAACCCTTTTCGTCTGTGTGCTCCCCCAAATGTCTCTGCGTTGTGTTTGAATGATGGTTGAATGAGGAGGACACCAAGTTCGTTGTCGTCACAGCAGTGAAGCTTTATTTATTTGCATCTGCCACTCTGCAGCACACGGCGATATCTTTTCACAAGGAAAATAGAACTCTTAGTTACATACAAAATTATAAAACAAAATAACACAGTCTTAGCTGCAGTTGTCAAATGTCAGATGTCAGGTGCATCCAAAACACAAAGAATCAAACCCAAAAATACTCAGACAAGCGTCAAACACAATACAATACACAAAAAAATATACCCCACCACATGGAACCAAAACACATTAAATAATTTCAGTAATACAAAACCATCCATTGAAAATAACTGCACATATTTGTTAGCAAACATCTTCAACAGCAACATATCTCCTCAAACAACATGGATGGCCAATATAATTAAATAAATTAAATAGACATAAACGGAAAATAGAACTAGTGATGGGCGGATCGATCCTGAAGTATCGATACTTCGAACTGACGCGGTATCGAAAAGGATTGATCCTCACATAAAAATATCAATCCAAATGTGTGTTTTTTTACCAGTAATTTTGTATTAATTTAGCATGCAATTCAGTGCGTAAAATAAGCTTCTAAGTGGAAAAATAAGCGAATGTTAGCGGATAATTGTGCAGGAAGAACTTTTTCTCCTAGTCATCTGGATACAAGACGAAACCAATCAATCACAGAGAGCGTTCGATGCTGGTGCTTCGCTGAGCTCACAGGCCCAGTGCGTTTGGGAAACGAAGCCTTGCTTAGATGACAGAGAAACAATCGGGGGTGTATTCCAGAAAGCAGGTTATGTGACTTACCCGGGTAAGTTTAGGAGTAAGTAAGCGGACAACCTCTGCTTACGGAGGTAACTTTCGGGTTATGTAAGTAACCATAGCAACTGACTCTCTGAGGATAACCTGCTCCGGAGCATTATGTTGCATGGTTAGTTTGTTTCAGAGAGGTTTCCGAGCATGGCGTGCCCTTTTGATGAGGATCCTGTGGACGTAGAGGCACAGATTATACGGGGGTTTTTTCGCCGTGAGAGGGTGATAAGACCACGTATCGATGTCTTTTCTTATCCTAACGAAAATTTGCAGGAGTGCTATCGTTTTTCTAGGGAGTCATTAATTTATTTAGCAAACCTACTAAAACCACACATCTCAAACGTGACGAACCGTGGGTCAGCGCTTAGCGCCGAACAAATTATTTTTATTGCTCTGCGCTTTTTTTTTGCTACGGGGAGTTTTCTCTACAATGTGGGCGATGCAGAGCATGTGGGAAAGGCAACAGTGTGTAGAGCCGTTCGTACAGTATGCATGGCACTGAAACGGTTTCTACACACTTTTGTACAGTTCCCTGGCCATAAACCTGTGCGCTTTATTAAAGAAGAATTCCACAGGGTGGCAGGTTTGCTCTCAGAAATTCTTTCATCTACTTCAATTAAATTACATTTCTTAATAGGTTTATTTTGACTGCACACACGTAAAGGCTACACAGACTTCTTAACTTGTAATTAATCTTAATTTCAGGGTTCCCAAACGTGATTGGGTGCATTGATAGCACCCACATTCCTATTAAAGCTCCATCTATCAATGAGGGAGACTATGTTAATAGGAAGTCTGTGCATAGCATCAATGTGCAGGTAATAGCTATATTTTGGCTCCTAATATTGGTGTTACAAATAATAAACTTATTGTTCTCCACAGGTAATATGTGATGCAACCCACCTCATCACTAATGTTGAGGCAAAATGGCCTGGGTCTGTACATGATGCCAGAATATTTAGAGAGTCATCTCGGTGCAACAAATTTCAACAGGGTACGTTTTGTTAGACAAATGCTTGTAGTCTTTATTACATTTACAAAACACCTCAAACATTACAGGACACTTCTATGGTTACTTGCTGGGGGACAGAGGATACCCTTGCCTCCCCTATATGCTGACACCCTACCCTGATCCTGAGCCCGGACCACAGACCTGTCAACCTGTCTCACAGCAGAACACGGACCAAGGTGGAGATGACAATAGGCATTCTGAAGGCGAGGTTTCAGTGTCTGCGTGGGCTCAGGGTCACTCCAAATAGGGCATGTGACATCACAGTTGCTTGTGTCGTACTTCACAACATTGCCACAATAAGAGGAGAGAGGCATCCCCCCTGTCCTGATGAAGATGACCTAGAACAACACCCATTGAATCTAGCAGACCACAGAGATGGCAGAATGCTTAGAGACATGATTTGTCAAAATCACTTTATTTAATGTGTTCTATTTCTTCATATCCTGAAATAAAAGAGACATGACAGATTTGTATTTATTGCTTTATACACACACACACAAAAAAATAACAGATTCATGTTCACATATGATTCTCACCTTAAGGCGATGCTCCAGTAGTTCTATTTCAAGTTTGGCCTTTTTAATGGCCAGCCTTTTCTCCTCTAGCTGAAGCTGTATAAGGTCCATGTCCATGTCAGTTTTTTTTTTATTTGCCTTAATAGATGGACCTTATACAGCTCCTTTGAAGACAACTAGGAAGGCAAAGTAAATAAGATGGTTAAAGAAGAAAATCTGCCACATAGTAACATTATGTAAATAAGGACAACCAGGGACAAGTTCTTACACTGCTAAGATTATGTGTAGAGGTAGATGGACCCTCATCTGCATGTACATCCCCAGCTAGATTCTGTCACAGGACAAATGACACATTTTTCACTCCATCTAAAAAGCTATGCATTGTCCAGTATATGCATCATACCTCTGTGGGCCTCCCAGCACTTTCTAATTCAGTCACAGCAGATGTGGTCTCTTCATCATCATCCTAGAGTGGAAATATGCAAGGTTACTTTGTCTGGCAGACAAAGTGAAAGATCTAAAAGCAACTGGTTCTTAAAATGCATCACTAACAATTGTGACAGACTGTGTGGTTTCAGGAGGATCCAATAATACAATGCGTTCCATCAGCAACTGCAAGAAAAAAAGATACTCAATGTGTAAATTACTAAAGTATGACAGACACTGAATAAAGGCATTAGGAACATGCAAGAATAAAAAAATAAAATAAAGAGATTACTGTATACAGCATATGCTGTAAAATAGAATATATATGCATAATGCACAAGTGAAACAATGACTGCATTTGGGAAGCATTTAGCCTTCTTCCTAATGACAAGAGTTAATGATCGTTTTGTCCAAACGTATGACTAAATTATCATAAGTACTAATATGGTATACCTACATTGTACCAAGTCACTTGAGTTGTTGTGGGAGGTAGCAAAGTCTGACCAAGTGCCCTCTGGAATACCATCGACCACAGGGCGACCTTTATTAAGTGAAAGAGCCAACTCCTCAGATGGGGTGAGAGGAGGGGGAGGTGGACCCCCGCCAGTTAGACGGGCCTCAGCCTTCTTTCTATTGGCTATATAGGAAGAATACTGTAAAAGTAACTTAAGACATTGATCTTGCAACAGTTAAAATAAAATATTACCTTTTTGGATAATGTTTTTGTGTTCATTTTGACTTGGGAAAGAGTTCTTTTGGCTCCAGAAGGATTACACCTTATAAAACAAGAGGCCTAAATATTTCTTGTCAATATACATTGCACTGTATTCTTAAGAAACTGATGTAGAGAAAAGTAAATGCTTGTCGAGTCATGCCACATGCTCAAAAGACAATTGTTCAACTTTGCAAATTAACAAAAGAAAGGCAAGCATATTTAAAATGTAAAAAAAAAAAGTCAGTTATTTTTTGCCAAGCCAATTGTCTTTCCCTCGCATATGCAGCTGTATTGCTTTTTTTCATTATAATGGGCTTGAACTCCTCATAAGCCAACATTAAAACTTCTAACTCCGCTTCGGAGAAGTACGCGGCACGTAGCTTTTCACCCTTAGTTTCCATGGTGTATCATGGTTTCCACAAAAATATGAAACTGTTTTCAACATTGATAATAAGAAGAAATGTTTCCTGAGCAGCAAATCAGCATATTAAAATGAAATATCATCATGACTGGAGTAATGATGCCGAAAATTCAGCTTTGATCACATGAATAAATTACAGTTTACTATGGCATAGAAAACAGATAGCCTATGTTAAAATTGTAATATTACAGTTTTTACTGTATTTTTGATCAAATAAATGCAAAGAGAATTAAAAATCTTACAGACCCCAATCTTTTGAACAGTAGGCTAGTACTAGTAGGCTAGTACTTTAATTAGGGTAGTTTTGTAAAAGTCACTGACTAATTACAGGCGAGTTGAGAGCACAAATCACAAAATATTTAGGCCTAGTAGTCATGAAAACGTATTCAGATTTAGCATATTAATGATGCATTCACCTCATAAATCATGGCACACTGCTCTAGCACAGGAAAGTGCATACAAGTTCAAGTGCATGCTTTTAAAATGAAAAAGTAATGGTGTACTAAAGTAAACAGCTCCACCCATGCGAGGAAGGGCCCACTGACACAGTGAAAAACTCCTAGAACACAGCTCCCCCAAAGGCCGGGAGAAACATCTTACATCTTCCCCACATATATACTGTATATATATATATATAT
>FLSR01004869.1:15145200-15165131 GCA_900092035.1 Leuciscus waleckii | reverse complement strand
TGTGTGTGTGTGTGTGTGTGTGTGTATGGCAAATAAATAAATGAATATGAATTAATGGCAAATAAGATGGGAGTCGGGACAATAGTATAACAAAGGAAGATGCACAGACAGTAGGAAGGATAAATTGCCAGGGAGGAAATAGAAAATATTTTACTATTACTGTCTAAGTCTGGGTCACACATGGTTAAAAATCAAGACTGGCACTTATGAAACATTATGGGTTTGCATGGAAATGGGTTATGTGATGAGTGTGATGTAAATGAAACTGCATATCATCATGTATTTTTGTTGTATAGTAAATATGTGTATTGTGGCTTTTTATTTAATGTATTTAAATTTTATTTCTTTTTTCATTTGGCTAGCATGCGCTCTAATTGATCCACGGGATTTAAAACTTCAGGTGCCCATGCAAGAAATACTTTTTGCTCTCCAGTACAGTAGATGGCGACATTGCTCTTAAAGAGTGGATCGCCTTTATACAAAAGAAGACTATTCTTGTTACACTGTTAACATGGCTGCCGCCTGTAACTTCCATGTGGTATTTGTTTGATCAGTTGATTGGGCTTTTATAAACATTTTATCGTTAATTTCATTGTATCAAATTAGCGCTGGTATTTACGTAAAGGTGCCTAATCTTAGTAGAGTAGGCTACGCAACTTTCAAAGCGACGACCGTCCAAACAAGCTGTCAGAATGCAACACGACGATGTAAGTAAAGTTAAAGCACTACAAAAAAACATATTACGTACAATTTATATATAAAATATATCTTATTTTATTGACAATCAACACGGATTAATTTAATAATAACATTTTACTGAACCAGTAATAATTTAAACAAAATCTTATCAAAATAAGTCGTAGGTTGGGATGTTTCTGTTTTTAGCAGTAAACACCAGTCGTTGTAATTGATAAAGGAATGATCTATAAAACCTAATGACCTTAAATTAGTTTAATTTACGTTGTTGAACGTAATTTACGCCTTGAACGCCTTGATATTGAATCATCTGTCTTTTTAAGGTTATTTGGGACCTTATCGGCAGTAAGAGTTTTTGTTCCTACAAAGTAAAGTAAGTATATGTGATTGTGCCTAATAATTTAACAAAGTTTTTATTCTTTTTATGTGCATTCCCCAAATTGTGGAAGAATATTCTAACTTTTTGATTTATTGTCATTGAAGAACGAAAACTCAACTGTTCTGTCGAAACGAATACAACATCACAGGCCTTTGCAATCGTTCATCATGTCCTCTTGCCAACAGTCAGTATGCTACTGTAAGAGAGGATAAAGGTATGATAATCATTTTAAAAACGTTTTTGTAACCCTATGGACTTTAAACGTCAGCTAAATGTTTCTGAATGTTTATTTCTTGATCATTGCAACTGTTCTGTGTCATTAGGCCAGTGTTATCTTTACATGAAAGTTATTGAGAGAGCAGCATTCCCTGCTCGCATGTGGGAGAAGGTATGAGGATCAAAACGAGCAAGAAACATAAATCATTTGATTCAGACATTCACATTGAAATGTTTAATATGCTTGTGCTACTATACTTTAACTCTTTCTCAGGTGAAACTTGATAGAAACTATGCGAAGGCTTTGGAACAGATTGATGAGAACCTTATTTATTGGCCGCGGTACATCAGACACAAGTGCAAACAGCCTTGACAAAGATCACTCAGTATCTTATTCGAATCCGCAAACTCACACTGAAACGACAGTGAGTACCTTTCTTCAGTTCAATTGCTGCACTCAGTGCACCAATAGTGCAGTGCTGCTGTGGATGTTCTATGATCTCTCTCTTCTCACATCAATTAATTTCAGCTCAAAATAATAATTGTAATGTTTCTGAAATAAGTCGCTTCTTAAAAGGCTTATATGATTGAAAATACAGTACAGTAATTGTAAAATATTTTTACAATTTAAAATATTTATTGTATTTTAGAATGTTATATGTTCCTGTTTTGGCAAAGCTAAATTTTCAGCAGCCTTTACTCCGGTCTTCAGTGTCACATGATCCTTCAGAAATAAATATAATATACTTATTTGGTGTTCAAGAAACATTTAATTATCAATATTGAAAATGGTTGTGCTGCTGCTTAGTATTTTTGTGGAAACCATTTTAAAGATTCTTTGAATATAAATTTAAAAATAATAGCATTTAATTGAAATCTGTTGTAGCATTGTAAATGTCTTTTCTGTCACTTTTGATCAGTATTCATTTCTTTAAAAAAATTCTATTAAAAGGTGAAGAATTCTGTAATTTCATTGCCTGGCTGACCATGTATATTATCTCTTACATGGTGCCTTTTTTGTATCCAGGAGAAAACTGGTTCCACTTAGTAGAAAAGTAGAGAGACGAGAAAAGAGGAGGGAGGTGAGTGATTTACTGATGATGCATGCAATCCTGAATATTTTTATATCCTGTATTTTTATTTTGTTTGAGTGTTTATACAGACTTAGCTGAGTTCTCTTCCCCTCTGGGGGGGTCCTTATTTAAAATAACTCTTGGGATCAAATGTGGAATTGATTTGAGTGTTATTTACTCACTTTTCCGTCTCTCCAACAGGAAAAAGCCCTTATTGCTGCTCAGCTGGAAAATGCTATTGAAAAAGAACTGCTAGACCGTCTAAAACAAGGAACAGTACGTGGATCTTTGGCACATGCTTTTCCTGCTTTTGTGCAGATCAGTGATTGCATTTAAAGTTTCCTTTTTCATTTTAGTATGGAGACATATACAACTTCCCCATCCACGCCTTTGATAAAGCTATGGAAAAACAGGATGAGGAGAGTGAATCAGAATCAGAGGAAGAGGAAGACGAAGACGAAGAGGTATTAACTTTATTTCCTGTCAGCTGCGTTTTTATTACTTGTATGTCTATTACAGGACAGTGTACACCACTTTTCAAAAGTTTGGAGATGGTGAGATTTAAAAAATAATAATTCATGTGTTTGACTTTCAAAAAAAAAAAGTCTCCTATGCTCACCAAGGCTGCATCATATTATTATAATTTAAAATTACTTTTTGTATTTTAATATATTTTAATATTTAATTTATCCCTGTGTTGGCCAAGCAGTTTTCTTTTTTTTCTGTCTTTCAGGTGTCTGGGACGAGAGAATTTATTGCTGAGGATGAGATTGAAGAGAGTGATCTCAGTGATTTTGAGGTAAATGTTTAGATGTAAAATGTTACATTAAAAATAACATGATTTAATATCTGAGTGACATTATCTAAATCCTAATTTTGTTTTACAGGATATGAACAACCTGAAGGGAAGCAGTGATGAGGATGAGGAAGATGATGATGATGAAGAGGAATCCAGTGAGGAAGAGTTGGAAGAAGAGTTGGAAGAAAAGAAAAAGGCCAAAACGAAAGGAAAAGCTCCACTCAAAGGCCCAATCAGGAAAAAACGGGCATATGTGGAAATAGAATATGAACAAGAGTCAGAACCAGCTCAGAAAAGCAAGGCCACATAGAGACTAATCTGATGTGCACACCAACAGTTGTAACTCTGCTCCCTTGTGGAACATTTCCAAATCATCGAACAAGATTTTTACTACACCTACATTTAATAACAATGTACAATAATCAAAATCTATTGTGGTGGGATTGTTGACCTCTTTCATCTGTACTTATGCTGTTTCAAAGCATCTTTTTTTTTGTAATGATGTTTCATTGTGTACTTTTGTATCAACTTTGACCCAATTCATGCAATAATAAATTTTGTTTGGAATAGCATACACGCTATGTATTTTAGTGGCTGTTAGTTTGACTGTAGCTGGTGTTCTAATGGCAAAAGCATTGTATTGTGTTTGAATGCATGTTTTATTTGTATCATCATTTACATTTCATACACCCACCAGCAATTACACTGCAGATCACTAGAAAACATTTAAACAATCAAAACTGCCTACAGTGAAAATGCTGTTAGTAAGACAAAGTACACCATTTCAAAACATTTATTGCAAAGAAAAAAATTTGAGTGAAATCCCTGAGTCAAAAAGTTACTCAGACCCATGACATAAAAGCAAAATTGAACCATTGGTTCTTCTAAGCATTGCACAATGTTGAAGTACCATTGTTAGACATTTTTATTATGCTTAAGATAATTTGGGGCTCCAAAAAAGATCAATGCTTATGATTTTAATAAAAACTGCAGTGCTGTTAGTATTATGGCAGATTGCAGGATTTAGTGGCTGTTTAAAAAAAAATCTCCATTAAGAGGGAGCAGACAAATCGAGTGGAAAAAAAGAAAGTAGAAGAAACTTCCCTCTAGTATCCACTGTGTATATATATACAGTGAGAAAAATAATTATTTGATCCCCTACTGATTTTGTAAGTCTGCCCACTTACAAAGAAATGAAGGGTCTATAAAAGACAAATATCAACCAAAAAATCTGATTCTGGGGACAGGTGTCCACTGACATTAGGAGTACTTTCTTAAAGTGACAGGGCTAATATATTCCACATGGGCACAACCTGTGGGAGGCAGAATTCTTGCTGGTTGTGTAGGGGATCAAATACTTATTTCACTCGATCAAATGCTAATCAATTTACAATCTTTATATAATGTTTTTTCTGGATTTTTGGGTTGATATTTTTTCTCTAACCATTAAAATAAACCTACCATAAAAATTATAGACCCTTCATTTGTCCCTTCAAGTGGTCAAACTTACAAAATCAGCAGGGGATCAAATGTGTGTGTGTGTGTGTTATATATATATAATATATATATATATATATATATATATATATATAATTTGTAGTGGTAAGTTGGTTGACATTTAATTTATGCAGTTAATTTATGATCAGCAAGGCATGCAACACCCAATACCAGAACAAAGCACAATGAACAAAAATGTACTTTCAGGTAACCTGCACTAACCATGCAGATGCAACTGACTGGAATGAATGGGGATGCTAATGGAAGGCACTTTCCAGGACTTTTAAGACTATATTGGACACATTAGAATGAATATGTTATTTACAGGTTACCTGAAGTCATTTAGAACAAAAGTATAACTTGTATTTACGAATGCATTTACAAAGGACAAACACTTGTATTTAGTATGGTCACTTTAAAAGAGAACTGGTTGTGTACAACAAGAAGTACAGTCTATTCAAAATATTTATTTAAAAGGTAATTGAGAAAAGACTTGAGGAAATCAACTCTCAAGTCAGGTTGTTTTAGCTTTATTTTATTTCTCTCTCGCTCTCTCAAATATGTATAAACAGTTCCCTTGGATAGTCCAAACACAGAGTGTATTACAGTATTTTTTATTACAGATTCAACTCCGCTAACTTCACCTCCATAAATGGGAAAAGGGGCAAGTATTATTGCCAGCTTACAGCTTATTGACACAGAGGGGCTGCAGTGACTTTCTGAATACACATCAACACAGCGTCAGGGACACAACTGCTGTCTACCTCTCTCAGAAGAGTCTAAAAAAAAGAGGGTGAAATAAGGCAAGGAGAAAATGGGAAAGTGGATTTAATATATGTAGAAACTGCATGCAATATCTATCAGAAGAACAAGATCTCATAAAAGCTTAGAAAGTTTTTATTAGTCCCTTTTAATAAGATTAGGCTTAGAAATTATATTAATATAACGGTTTATAATTTTGAATTTTCATCAACTTTTATCTGAATGATGAAACAAGTACAGGATGACAGTTTTTACTTCTCTGGTTGAAGTTGGTCCTTTTATAATCACAAGATTTCACAAAATTAAGAATCGATATTCTCACTGTAGTTTTCCCTTTGAGCAGTGGTTGAGCAGCAGTAAACATTGGGATGCTTCGGTCATTAGGTGCTCTTTCAGCTGAGTGGGTAATGATGAGTCTGATGAGATGTCAACCAGAAACCTCAGAAGACTCTGAGTTAGCAAACCCATCCTCTTCTCCATACTAGAGAGATACATACAAAAAAACTAAAACATTGTGTTTAGAGTATTAAGCAAAAATACATCTGAAATAAGCATACAAGAAGAGAGTGGAATAATCTCAGAACTGAATTTAAAAAGTAAATTTCATGTAGTCGCACTGAAGCATCGGTGATGTATAGTGCTTTGGATGGTCACCATGGCCAAGCAATCTGTAGAGTCTTTTGCAGAGCCTCCAGGATATTCAGTCTGCATTTCTCCTCTGGAGCATCCGAGACTTCCAAATATCCAACAATCACCCTCTCCAGCCTTTTCATGTGACGAATAATTACTATACCCATCCTTTAAGACAACAGCATGAAATAATAAATGACAGACAACTTGGACCATAAAAGTATCTAAAGATTAGCAATATTATCACAATTACGCAAATCTAGCTAAGAATATTCTAAATGTGCATGAAAAATTATTATTAATTATTATACTGCAATTTTCACCCAAATTTTTGTAGTCACTCACAAAAAAAGGGAACTTTAAATGGATGGACAAAAATGATTAGAAAATATTAAAAATACTGTTTATTAACAAAAGTTTTATGGGTTTGGAACAACATGAGGGTGAGTAAATGATGATAGAATTTTCATATTTGGGTGAACTAACCCAATAGCAACCTGTATGACATACGCCTTAGAAATTACTTTCTATTTTGGCTGATGTTTGACAACAACTATTAGCAGTGTTGCATATAATAGGAACCTATTACTGAAATAACTAATATCAAGATGGCTACCTTAATCATTTAATCCTCACCTCTCAATAAGTAAGACAAGATTTCTGGCATATACACGTCGAATGTCAATCTTGTGCTCCATTTCCATGTATGTCAGACGTGCCGGAGCATATTGTCAAATCGATTTTGTTTACGCCGTGTACCTGCAAGGGCTGGAGGTTTCTCAAGGACTGACAGCAAGTCTATAAGGCAGGGCAACACAACCTAAAGAAAATACAAAAAAAAGATGAGATACATAACCTAATCTAAAAATGAAAACCACACATCTGCATTCAAGTACGCACATGTGAAAGCATCACCTGTATAAGCGTGGCCTCAGATGTGTGTAAGTGATTGAATACAGCATGATAGAGCACCTGAGCTCTGTTGAACTGCCTCAGATCAGCACCAGGCTAAGCAAGGAGAAAGTCAAATAAACACACATCAATTAAAAAAAATAATGTCTCTCTTATGAATGTCAGGACCACATTATTAAAGGGTCATTCCGTGTCAACTCAACAAGTGGTTCCCAGCTAACATTTTTATTTTAATTAAAAAAAATCTGTTGAAAGAAATAATCTGTAAATAAAGAAGAAAGCCTAAATGTTTTCTTGAATGCATGATTAATCCACTATTTTGTGGAGGGGGGTCAAAATGACAATTTTCACTTGAGATTTGGAGCCAAATTACAGTGGGGTAAAAATGACACTAGAAAGATGGCAGCATTATTATTTTATTTTTACACAGAGATTGGTAGGTCTATTGGAACAATCTGTCAACTTTAGAAATCTTTGTTGCATTAAATAGCAATGTTCAAAAATGGGAAAAAGCACTCGTGTTTTTTGCCCCAAGTTTGCTTGCCAGTAACTCAGGAAGTATTAAAGATATCTTAATATCCTTTTATATTATTGTTTTTATCAAACTTTTCTTTTGTTGTATTCATTTTAAAGGCCCTATATGCTTCAATCCCAGTGGTATGGATATCTTAATCAGCTCCATGAGTAATTGTTAAATTGTACACATTTTCAGTGGTAAAAAATGATGAAACTAAAAATGCAATAAAAAAATAAAAAAATAATCTATTAACACAATTGCATAGAATATACCTGTCTGAGTGCCATGAATTCTCTTTACCCAAGTTTGCATGGCTGTAACTCAAGAAGTATTAAAGATCTCTTAATATCCTTAAAGATTCTAATTCTATTAAAGATCTCTTAATATCCTTAAAGATTCTAATTCTTAAAAAAAAAAAATTTTACTTTCATTTTTAGGGCCTATATGGTTAATTCCCAGAGATATTGGGATGTCTAACATGTAGTTACGATACTGCATATTTAAACTCTTGGTAGCTTCAGAAACTGTTCAAATGAAGAAAAAAACCCTTCTTCCAATTATCTCTGAAACTGATTCAGATATAGATTCGTATAAATACACTTTTGAAAGCAAGTTAATGTGCCTCAACTTGACCATTTCTGTGTATTTTTTGCACTCAGATGGGTATGTTTTATGCAATTGTTTTCATAGAGGGAAACAAGATCATTTCTAGTTTCAACTATTTATTCTTCAGACATTCCCCTTTAAATGGAATAAGTATCAGCTGCATATAAAAGTGAACCATATTTGATTTTCGACCATTGAAAATGGTTACACAGGCATAGTATGAAAAAGGCATGATAGAAAAAAATTATACACATTATTTGTTCTTCAGATATTCCTCTTTAAAAGAAAAAAGTATCAGATGTATGCAAACAAAGTGACCCAAATATGCTTTTCAACCACTAGAAATGTGTCAAATTTACCAATTGACTCATGGAACCGCACTAAGAACTGCATATCTCTGGGTTTTAACCATATAGGCCCTTTTAAGTGAAGATACCTAAAGAAATGTTTGTTAAAAAACAGAATCTAAAAGGTAATTAAGATATCTTTAATACTTCTGGGGTTACAGACATGCAAACTTTACAAGAAGTAAAGTACAAAAATACAAAAAATACAAGAAGTGCTTTTTCCCATTTTTGAAATGTCACCGTTGGCATATAATGCAACAAAATTGTAGAATCTAAAGTAAACAGACATAACTAATAGACCTACCAATCTCTGTGTAAAAATAAAATAATGTTCACTATTTATTGAATTACAAGCATATTTAACATTACTCCTCTGCCATAACATTACTCCTCTCCAACTTATTTCATGGGCTTACTTGAATGCGAATGGAGAAGGTAATTCTAGAAATCATTAATGTTGCATTTTATAATGCCTTATAATGCTGCTCTGTAGGCAGATTTACATTCTGGAACATTTTTTGCATAAAAAGACAGTTGTGGTGACAAAATATTTACAAAAATGACTTACCACATTGAGAACAATGTGATGCAGGCAGTGCACACCCAATACTTTGTTTTCTGTGCGATAATCATCAGATATAAGCAAAGACGGTGGAAACACCTTCTCCAAATACTCTGTTAAACAGGGTCGTCCAACCTGAACCAGCATCCAGGAAAACACATGCTTCACTGCCTGGTTACGCTTCCAGCTCTCCCTGAACAGAATAAAGGACATGCTTAAGTGCATTTAATACCATATTATTATTATTATGTATGTGCTCTTGGGTCATTTCTGTGTTGTAATTTAAAAAAGAATAGCAGACTTTCCGAAATATGCTCCGGTCAAGCTTTTTTAATTTGAACTTAGTCATTTACACAATGACAAGAAAATTAACATGACTCGCACTCTTTTCTATATCTGAATGTTTACTACAGACAAAATTAGGGATGATCCGATACCAGTATCGGTATAGGGCCCGATACTGCGCTCGTACTCGTAAAAATGTTCCGATATTAACAACCGATACCACACAGCGTGTGCACAGTGTTTGTGTCCAGACAAAGAAACAGGGAGTATAATGGGGATAAAAGAGAAGACTGTCTGTCAAGTAAATTTATCTATTAGTGAAATTATCGAGCTTGTCGAGCACATCCCTTTTTCACAGACATCAGTGGAAAGTTGTAGTTCGGTGCTTCGGTCGGATATGTAAATGGCCAAAAAAGTAAAACGAGGCATGTATTACTACATTAACTGACGATAGAGAGAGAGAGAGAGAGAATACTTCTGTTGCATGCGTTTGATTTCTGATCGTTCACTCAGCATGCATGCATCATTTGGATTAAATTGTAAATGTGAGTAAAACATGAACTGTTACGTTATTTATTTATAGCAGTGGTTCCTCACATTAATACAGGTTTGCAAGTGACGAAGTTTTATGATCGCAAACATCCGAAGTGCACGCCCTGAAAGCTACCTCAAACAGCGTATAAAAAAATTCAGTAGAATTAAACTCTCTTTCACAAATTCACACAAAATTATGTAAAACGTCCGTTTTGGCGAGTATCCTGGTAAACACAGTCGGTTATATCCTAATGAACGTAAACAAAGAAAATGTGTAAAATAGGCTATATTGGATCCGTGCATTTCAGTCTTAAAGGGACATCAGCCTAATAAACCTGCTGCTGTGACAGCTGCTTTTTACAGTTAATCAAACTGCAAGTGCAAAAGACAAAGTAATTACAACTGATTTACTATTATAACTTTATAAAGATTCATCTATATTTAATTTATACAGTGATGAATATGCAGTATTGTTTCACATTTGATTACTTTATTCAAATGATGTGCCTGAAAACTACGGTTAGATCTACCTGAAAAAAAACAACTTTGTTCTATTGTATTTATTTGTGCTATTTGTAATTTGATTATTTGTTCTTATTATATTACTGACTGCTTACTTGTCTTAAATAATGTTTTAAATTTACAATAATTAGGCTAGTAGTTTTTGCTGTAGTATCAAATTGGAATAGAGTATTGTGATATTTCACTGCTGTCGTTTAGAGCTAAATAACACTTTTGTCTTCTGTGGAGCTACTTATAGTTGAATTGAACTCATTTCATGAATTTACACAATTATTGAACTGAACTGAATCAACACTGAACTGACTTTTTAGAACTGCTTTACAGCAGAATTTTATTTTTAATCATTGATTGTTATTTTCCTGTTTATTTTTTTAAAGCTGCTTTGAAACAACCTGTAAAACACATAAATAAAGGTGACTTGACTTTTTGACCAATGAATTCCTATGATTGTTCCACAATGTTTCCTGTCATTTGTGATTACTGGATATAGATTATAATGGTTTTTTTTTTTTTTTCAGACCAATTCTCTAATAAATCTTTTTGACTAATTATTTAAAATAATTGGTTGTTCGAAGACCAATAAAACAACAAGACCACTATCTAGCTGATGGAATATTTTTGAGATAATTAAAAATATATATTAGTTACACTTTATTTTACAGTATGTGTACTTACAGTGTACTTACCCAAGAAAGTACTAGTAATATAAGGTAACTACATGGGTTAAGGTTAGGTTTAGGGGTAGGTTCAGGATTAGGAACTAGTCATAACCCAGTTATTGTAATTGCTATAATGAATGTATATGTATACATGGGGAACAGGGCTAAAATAAAGGTGCTACCAAAACATTAATTTAATATTATTACTAAAATATTTTTGAATTCAGAAAACATAAGAGAAAAAAAACATTTATATTTTACCATGTTTTTACTATTTAATTAATTAAGACAATTTTAGGCTTGGAAAACAATTCTTAAAATGTATTGATACTTCACAGTTGATGCTAAAATAGACAAAGGTTACACTTTTAATGTGCCATTGTCACAGTGTAATTATAAGTACTGAGTAATATTAAGCATTAATATTATTATTAGCCTACATGTTCTTACTATAGGGTTAGGGTAGGATTAGGATTTGGTTGAGGGTTAGTTGCATGTAATTATGCATAATTTACTGTTATTACAATGGTAAGTACATGTAAAATGTAACAAGGACACTGTAAAATGTGTTACCAAAACAAGTTCTTAAAACCACACTCCCAAAATTGACAATTGTATACACAAAACTATACAGTATATTAAGACTTATCGTATATGTGATATTAAATGTACTGCATAGTAGGAACAAATTTTCGCAGAGCTTTTGTACTGGTGCAAGTGATGAAACTCACTTGGTTAATTCTGGCTGCAGTGTGTCAAGAACTGGCCCAGAACTCCTTTCTGATCCTCATCAAGTTTTCCAGACAGCAGCTCTTGCACTGACCTGCAGCCTGTCAATTCCACTACTGATGTTAAGAGTTCCAGAGCTCTTTTTCTGGAGGATGCACTGGTCCAAGGCTGCTCCTGCAAGTTGTAATTGAGAATATACAGTAGGTGGGGGCTAGTGTGCGAACTAGAGACCTGATAGCTGGACTGTTTTGATCCTCCAGTGCTTTCTGAATCTGCAGAGACAACACAAGAAGCACTGTACAAACAGCCTGAGCTTTGGCCGGTATGTCCTCGTAATTCTTAGCAGGTAAATTGCCGCTGTCTGTGTCACATACTGGAAGGGCAGCGTAACGGGTAAATGAGTTCACTAAGCCCAAATACTGGCCTCGTAAATCAGTGTTCCCTTCAGGAAAGAGCCAGGAAAGACGAGCGTTTGCGAGCAGCTCTGCTGTGTCTTCCAAGATGCCCGCGCGGTTCTCATGTGCTTCTTCCACCTCGAAATGCTCACGAATGTGGCTCAAAGCAGCAAGAACAGAGCAGGAACCCGCTGTGTCTCCGATTTTCATCTCCCGAAGAACGTGTGCCACATCCATTGCGTTGTTTTAAATTTAGCTATCCGTGACAGTAGAGAAATATGAAGATCATATGACAAAAGCGTTAATAGTAGCTCAAGACCACTGATTTCTATAACAGTCTTAACACCTCTAGTATGTATTTTTTGGAATCATTTAAATGATTTAGTCTTACTCTATGTAGCCTACTATAAAACATCAAAATGATTTACCCATACATCACATCGACTCGATCTACTTTATGCAGCAGCGGGTTGTTTAAGTGCAACCATTAAATATTTCCTCAGAAACTCGACCCATACTATAAAAGTTCCCATGTTGAAAAGACATTCCCAAGCTAAGTAAGGCACTTTAAAACAACATTCCAAACCAAATCAAGCCCTGAAAAAAAAAAAAAAAAAGTGATATTAGTGATCACTTGTGGTTTTTTACATTTACATTTACATTTTTCTTTTGCTATAGGTGATTTTTCGGTAAGATTTACTGATTATTTACTTACAGTCATATAAACTAATAAATGTCATCATCCCATCTCATACTAAATTATTTCATTATTTATGAAACCGTCTTAAGTACATATATTTTTAAAAACGAATTTCACATATTTTAATGTTAATGAAATAAAGGACCATTTATTATAGGCTATAGGCTACTATAATAATCACCATGAAATCAAAATATTTTGCCCCAAAAGGGACATGGAATACAGAGAAAGTTTGTGTTTGCTCCACTGATCTATATAGAGATATTTATATTTATAATAGATAAGGCAGCTTTAGTGGGGTTTACTGTTTACTGTTTCAATAGAGGTTATGTCACTTTGTAGGCCAACAGGCAGTTTCGACTAAAACCCTATCCAAAAATAGGATTTTCCCATTGGCTTTTGGATTTTCGCTAAAAACAAGCTTTGTGATCAACAAGGTTATGATATTTGCACGTTTTGTCCATCGAGATAATTTTCACAGATTAACACAACTTTTATGAGTTGAACGCACACGAAATACCACAAAGTCGACGATAGCATATACCTGCCCCAACCACTAACTCACTATAACTATACTGTAACCCACTTCACTAATATCAGCGTTTAATGATTGCGAACCCCACCCAACCACTAAATCTACCCTTAATGACGCTATAAGCTCCACCCCAACACAGATGTGAGACTGCTGGCCTGGCGCTGTTGTCTTTAGGCTCAGACTGCTGTGATGTATGGTTCTGCAGCTCAGCATTTAGTTATTATTGTGGAAAGTGACTTGAACGCACCTGACGTCATAAACACGACTAATACCAACTCATAAATAAGAACTTCGCAGGAAGACTTGAACACCATTGAGGGGCCGTTCACACAGAATGCGTTTTTCCATTGCACTGAGCTGCTTTTCCATTATTTTTCGCAAAGTTTTATTTATTAGAAGGAATAAAGTATTTAATAGGTAGGATTAGGTATAAGCAGTAAACAGCAATATGCGTTCACACAAATAACTTTTTATTTGAATGTTCAGTGTGTGTTGACAAATTACTTTATTTGAATGTTATCTTGATATAACATGACACTAAGTTGTTACGAAAGAAATGCGTAGTGACATCATTGCGTGAGTACGTAAGGAACCGATGAATCGGTTCATTGAAACTGTACGACTGGACACCTGGAAGATACTGTCCCTTCTGGCTTAGTGATGGGCTATTCTCTAAGAAAACAGGACGTTTCTGGATATTAACATTTGAACTCTCTCTTGCAAAATTAGCATCCCCATCTGAGACGCAATCACATTGAGATCACACCTGAGTGTCTATTGTCTTATCTGCATTCCTGCCCTTTACCCCCTCGTCCCCCATCTCTTCTCTCTACATGCTGAGATCACCTGAAATTCACCCAAAAATCTTTTTTAATTTAATGTGAACAATCATCATACAACTATAAGAAATTATGGTCTGTTCCAAACCACTTCAACTCCAATATATATCAAAATGTTCCTTCACTTAAAAGAGCTTAATTATCATATAGAGACGATTACATCCAATCTCAGTAATATGAAAATAGTATCACAATATAGGTGTCACCTATAGCTTGGGAGTGACAGAGGGCAATCGAGAACCATCTTGATTAAAGGGACTTCAAACAATCTTATCACTTTAACCTTTGGCTGTTCTTATTTGAAAGAATAACAGGGAACCTTCTGTGGGACACTAGGGACCATGGGGTGTCTCAATTTCATTAACATACAGCTGCATTTATCACATGTAAATCCTGTGCTGACAGAGAAGGATATGCTATACATGTTACATGAAGTGCAAGTAACAATAAGAGGAGAAGATGACATGACTTACCGTGTTCAATACGAATACATGTACCGTTCCACCCCTAATATATATATAATATTTCTGATTATGGCATAGCTTTCTCCCCAGCCAATTAGGCTAATAAAGTAATGATTAGAAAAACATAAATGCTTGATCAAGGGCCCGGCCCGGCGGGAGTCTCTGTGTGTTCCAGGTCCCTCCAGGATCAAGCAAACACCGGACGCAGATCCTGCAGATCCTGAGTTGGTGTGTGTGCCAGGCCAGGTCTAGAAGATCTGGAGTCTCTGTGTGTCCCAGGATCCTCCAGTATCAAGAGTTGCAGCCTGTGCCAGATCTCTCCAGTTTAGATGACAGTGAGTCATTATTACGTTGGTTCATGTTATTTCTGCCATCTGTTATTTTCTATGTTCTATTCTTTTTGTTATTACTTACGGTTATAAATATGATTTGACATTAACTGCTTAAAAATCTGAACATGATATTTGTTGTACTATTTTCATCTTTAATTGTATGATTAGTTGGTGCTGCTCTAATAGTCATTCACAGAGATGTTTCTAATAATTTGCTATTCATTTTTCTTCATTTTAGAAAAAGCTAAAAAAGGAAGAATATAAATGGACATAAATACAGATATTAAGTAGAAGATAATAACTGTGTGACTTCTATGTAACACAGTATATCAGGACTGTGCTTGTAATCTCTCGAGTGTTCTTGGAAATTAGGTTGAACTTAAATAGATTGAACTTAAATGCAAAACCTGCTAATTTCAAGTAAAATTTCAGTTTTGGGCCGAGGAACCAGCAAGAACTGGGCCAGAATTTAAGGATATGAGGCCCAGAGGTGGGCCAGACAAATTTAGCTTTTTTGTTCAGTTCTTAGCTAATATGATTAACTGCAATATATATATTACTTCAAAGTGTATATAATATAGTGTACTGACTGCTGCTTTGTACATTAAAATCAGGAACGGGCAACCGAATTTTGTAAATCTTTTGTTGTTCAGATCAGCCTTAAAATACTGAGACAACGAAAGGTTTCAGTCACTTTTGGGCTGAGATATCCGAGATATATTATCTTGTGGAGTGTGTCATTGAAATAGCCTTGTAATGTCACAACATCCTAACAGTGAGTGATGTCACATAGCACATCAGACTTTACGAGTGTACAAATGCACCGTTTCATACAGCATGTTTGTGTGTTTTGCAGGTCACGACCCCACACCATGCCAAGGGGAAATGTCCTCCTCGGCACATCTCCGCTGACTGCATCATCTAGGCCTTAGGATGGTTCCACAAAGAATTGACTGCACATACAACATGACTTACTTCAAACTAAAGATTTGACTTTACATAAAGACACTGCATCTATTTGTGTCTCATGAGTTAATCCAGGATGGGCCTAAAAAAACTTACAGCTTACAGTTCATTAAATAGTTTAACACAGCTAACTCAACATTAATATCTTGTAATAAATATTGGAAATGGAGAACAAATGATTATGAATTCTTCTGATGAATCCCCAGAAATGGTATATATTAAAGACTATCTGCATGCTTTGAATGTAACGGATGGAGATGACCCAGAAATAAGAAATGTTGATGTAATAGACAAGGTTGAGATTTTTATGGACGATCTTGTAGTTGAACACCTCAACGCAGGGTATTCAGAGTGTTGAACAGTACAAGTATTTGGGGACTGTCTTAGATAACAAATTTAATTTTTCCACAAATACTGATGCTTTTTGTAAGAGGGGGCAACAAAGATTGTATTGTTTGCGGAAACTAAGGTCATTTAATGTGAATAAAACATTGATGTGAATGTTCTACAGATCCTGTATTGAGTCGCTATAATCCTTTTCATTGTTGTGCTGGTTTAATTCTCTGAATGTGAAAAATAAGAATTATATTGAGAGGATTGTAAATCAGGGAAATAAAATAACGGGAAGGAAGCAGATGACTATATTATAGACAGGTTTTATGGAGGCAGAATCAATCTATAAATTACAGGAACGTCTGTCTGTTATTAGCACATCTCTTGAACCGTTAGTCAATGGATTTCAAACTTGACAGGTGTCTTGCTACGGGCACGAGTAAGTGCAGTGCCAAGTTTGCCGTTGTTTGGATTAGAAATGCAAAAGATATCGTTAAATATGTCGGTAAAAGAAGCGCACATTGGCTTTTGCCGCTCTTGCCGCTGGCCACTCCCCCTCTCACACTGACACTGAGTGAGCACAGCTGGCCACTCCCCCTCTCACACTGACACTGAGTGAGCACAGCTGGCCACTCCCCCTCTCACACTGACACTGAGTGAGCACAGCTGGCCACTCCCCCTCTCACACTGACACTGAGTGAGCACAGCTGGCCACTCCCCCTCTCACACTGACACTGAGTGAGCACAGCTGGCCACTCCCCCTCTCACACTGACACTGAGTGAGCACAGCTGGCCACTCCCCCTCTCACACTGACACTGAGTGAGCACAGCTGGCCACTCCCCCTCTCACACTGACACTGAGTGAGCACAGCTGGCCACTCCCCCTCTCACACTGACACTGAGTGAGCACAGCTGGCCACTCCCCCTCTCACACTGACACTGAGTAGCGACAGGTTATGAGATATGAGCGACAGGTTATGAGATATGAGCGACAGGTTATGAGATATGAGCGACAGGTTATGAGATATGAGCGACAGGTTGTGAGATATGAGCGACAGTGATCTATTGCTGCCACATACATATTATTTTTTCCCCTCAATTATGTCGTGATAACGAGATCTTATGTCGTTAAAACGACATCTTATTCTTTGTTATTGTTAAACAATTTAATTACACTAAAAAGCACTAGAATGATTCAACTATATAATCTGAATTGAGCTTTACAGCAGAATTTGAATTCGGCTCATATTTGAGTTATTTTCCTGTTATTACTGTCAAGCTCCTTTTACTGTAAACTGTCTGTACTGTATGAGTTACAGGAATAAAATCCTAAGGGAAATTAAGATTTAGTGTATTAATCATTTATCATGACTTGAGCAGGTTTATAATAACATAATTTCACTGTGCCATCAAAATAACACGAAACACAGCAATGACACTCGTTCAGCCTTTATCAGGGTTTTCACTCGCTTTGCATTTATTCAAATTCAAAAAAGCTGAAAACAAATCAGGTAATTTCACTGCAATTAAAATCTGACTTTCACTCTCGTGCTGTTAAATATATAAAGCTTATAAATACTGAAATATATAGGATTATTGCAAATAAAATATCACTTTTACTGTAGATATTCAAAGAACAGCACGCAATATTAACTTAAAACTACTTGAAATCACACAAAAGCAAAACTTTCTTAAAGAATTCAAACCATTTTTTTAAACGTTATAAATAAGATTTTATTTTATATATATATTGTTCATATTATGACATCATGTGCATATGCTGATGAATCCTGCCTGTCATCTGTGGATCATATAATAACAACCATAAAGTCATAAAAAGTAAGAATTAAAAAGCAAATGTGAATGATTATGTAAAAGCGTAACGTAGAGGAGTGATATAGTCTGGAACGGTCCTACCTAACGCAGCAGCAGCAGGGAGTGTTCTCTCACGAGTCTTGCTCTGCTGTCACTTTCTGATCTGTACCAGCCTGATTTACAGAGGATTTCAGTGTTATTCACCATTCAAAAATAAAACATCATCAGTCTTTATACTATTAGCCTGGGGCAACCTGTGATTCTGTGAACACACACTTAAAGACAGTGTTGGGGAAAGTTACTTTGAAAATAATCGCTTTACTTAGTTACTTTTAAAGGAAAGTAATGAGTTACATAACTTTTGCGTTACTTCTCTACTTATTTTTTGTTTTGTTTTTAATAACAAAAATGTTCTATTCTTGGGCTAATGTTCTATATTTTGGCCAACATTTTAATAATAAGGCTGAAGTGGACCTTTCAGTTTAAGTGAATCATTGAAGGTCAGCAGCAAGTACATTTGTCAATAAAGTGAGATTAAATGCATACAAATATTTGTTTTATTTAAGATATTTAATTATTGGAGGTTTACGTGGTTTTCTGATTTAGCATTTCACTGATTTTATTCATTGTGAGGAATTCTGATTCTGTTTTTTTGCCAGTGGGATGAGTAAATGCTCACATTTAGTTTAGAAGTAGCCATCAATGTACTCACGACAGTGTCAGTCAATAAATGGGAAAACAAAGTCACTTGCATTACTTATTTGAAAAAATAACTTGTTGTAAATGTATAAGTTATGCATTACTTTACTAACTGGAGTTACTTGTAATGTGTTACACCCAACACTGCTTAAAGAGTATTCATCACTTCACTGAGCTCATTGTTTCTCCATTCAATTATTACATTGTTTAAATTAATCAATTTTGTACATTTCTGAAATGCATAACTTAGTTTCCTCTGATAACAGATCACTCTAAATTGTAATGTGGACTCATGCATTTTCTGTAAAGCTGCTGTGAAACGATGTGTATTGTGAAAAGCGCTATACAAATAAATGTGAAGTGAATTGAATTAAAGACCGGCAAAGCGTCTTTTAACCTTTTTTGAGACTCCAGAGATGTTGAATGGTGTTCTTTGAGCTGGTGGACTCCTGGATTGTCCAGCTCATGTTCCTCTGGCTCTAGTTTGATGAAGTGAGTGATGACAGACGGATGCTCGTCTCTCCGAGGACTGACGGATCCCGCAGGTAGAGTGCAGAGAGGAGGGCTGGAGGAGTGCTGGGGCTTTAAGGGGTTCCCATGCGCACTATGTGGACGTTAGGCAAACCCTGGAACTCGTCCACCATCTGGAAGACTCTGTCCAGGTTCACGTCGCCTCTTTGGGACTCAGGCGTACCGTGCGCTGCCCAGGTTGAGGACTGGATGCTGTTGTGATGGTGGCTCACTGAATAGTTCTGCTAGAGTAATGATAATGCACATCTTTAAAATGCTGAAGAAGAATCTCATGACACCTACCGAGTCTGTGTGTGTGTGTGTGTGTGTACCTATTTAACTATATTTTGGGGACAAACTTGTACTCAGAAGTGACAATATCTCCAAAAACCTCCCTTTAGTGACGTACTCATTTGTAAATCTGGTATAAAAATAGATAAATTAAAGTTGTTTTTTATGAAAATGTAAAGTTTTGTGTGATGGGTAGGTTTAGGGGTCGGGTTAGTGTGTATATGTGTGTGTGTGTGTGTGTGTGTGTGTCTGTGTGTGTGTGTGATGGGTAGGTTTAGGGGTCGGGTTAGTGTGTGTGTGTGTGTGATGGGTAGGTTTAGGGGTCGG
>FLSR01004869.1:15130825-15141857 GCA_900092035.1 Leuciscus waleckii | reverse complement strand
TAAGACTTTTGCACAGTACTGTATATATATATATATATTTCATCTTGCATATAAATATCAATCAACATCTGCACCAAATTGCATATTATTCTCAGTTTGTGCCTCAGTTTTTTCCTCCATATTCTCACTTTATCATATTATATATGTCATAAAAGCTTGATGTATCAAATATGATACAAAATTTTTTTAACTGCACACAAAAATTTGACTTTAGGACTATTATTTCATATGTCAGACTTTACAGGGTAAAGAATTACACTTCTGTGTGTAGAGTAACTCATCCAGACATGCATGCATATGTGACCCTGGATCACATGGGTCAATTTTCTGAAATTGAGATGTGTATACATCGTCTGAAAGCTGGATAAATAAGCTTTCCATTGATTTATGGTTTGTTAGGATAAGATAATATTTGGCTGAGATACAACTATTAGAAAATCTGGAATCTGAGGGTGCAAAAAAAATCGAAACATTGAGAAAATCTCCTTTAAAGTTGTTCATTTCTGTTCATGATTGTGCTGCATTCACTCACAAAAATAAATGTTTTATATATTTACGGTAGGAAATTTACTTAATATCTTCATGGAACATGATCTTAATATCATAATGATTTTTGGCTAAAAGAAAAATGGATCATTTTGACCCATACAATGTATTGTTGGCTATTGCCACAAATATACCCGTGCGACTCGTGACTGGATCTGTGGTCCAGGGTCACATATTAACTTTAGAAATGGTTGATTAGTATGAGAGTTGAACTGGCCTGTATTCTCCGTGTTTGTAGTGTTTTGCTGACGCTGGTGATGGATTCGACTCGGGATAGACAGGTCATCTCCTCTCCGGCCTGGATCTTGGCCCTGTTACTGATGGTCAGCCTCTTCAGATGGACCAGAAGTTCTGCTCGGCCCCGTTTGAAGAAGGGATTGTGGAAGCGGTGCAGGTTTCGGTGTCTGCTTTTGGAGGGCCCGTAGAACAGCTTCCGGAAGCCGTACAGGTTGAGCTGTCGGATGAAGCTGGTGAAGTTGGAGGTCTTGAAGAGTTTAACCTCTTGTTTGACCGGTGACAGGAGCTCGTCCTCGAAACGCTGCTGGTCGACAATCAAACCGTCTCCAGTCGGGTTCCAGAAGACGGAGTTGTTCTGGGGATCGTTTGTCAAACACCATAACTTAGCTGGAAAGTTACTGTAGTTAATGTGGACGTTGAGAAGAGACTGATCAAACTCCATATCCATGTTCAACAGAAATCAAATCTCTCATTTCATGACCTGCAGATGATCAACATAAACAGCACTAGGCTATATAACAACTTTAACACATTATTATGTCATTAGTTCATAATAGATTGAATAAACCATTAGAAATATTGGTAACACTTTACAATGGGGTTAACGCTAGTTAATTAGCAGTGAAAAATAAAATACTATTCTACAATATTACTTTAAATCACATCTCACACATAAAATCAAATGTTTTATCTGTTATTATTATTATTATTTAATGGACCAGAGTTAACATGAACAGTTGTATTTGTATTAATGTTAAGAAAGATTAATAAATACAAACGTATTGCTCATTGTTAACTGATGCTAATTAGTGAGACCTTACTGTAAAGTGTGACCAAAATATTCAATAGATATAAAATTGTCATAGTAATAGTACACAACAACACATGTATATCATCAAAATATATTAACGTCTATAACAATTAATGTCTTTACGTTTCTTTATATATTTACCATCTCTTCCAAGAACCGTTACTGGAACCGTTATGCGCGTTCACAACACATTTAAACCGAATAATGAGGCTCGCGCGACCTCTATAACGTCAGTTAACAGCGACCCTAACGGCTGTTGTGGTCACTGTAATTTAAATAGTTTCGAAACTAATTTTGTTGAAAACAATGTCATAAAAAACATTATAGAATTAATTGGCTTTGTGTTTATATTCATTCAGTCGTTTCCATTCCAACAATTCTGTGCAACTCTGTGAGACTCTTATTTTGTGTTCTTATTGGAACGTAGCAGCTCATTGGTGGGTCACAAACTACAGATCTAAATCCAACTTCGCGACAGAATTAGAATTTTAAATATATATATACAACACAATACATGCATAAGAATAATATTCCACGTTAATTACATGAATAAAAATAAATAAATAACAAATATTTCACTTCACGATCACGCGGCGCATATCTGTGACGTCATTAAGCGTCGCCGAATGTGCGGTTGTGGCTAGCAAGCGCTAACAACAAACAATCGTTGTTCAGAGGCATCTATTAAGATTATTATTTTTTGCTTAATTTCCAGTATATTGCGTTAAAGCAACAGGAATGTCTCTGGAGACTGTCCCGAAAGATCTGCGCCATTTGAGAGCGTGTCTGTTGTGCTCTCTTGTCAAGGTAAAATGAGACATTTATGATAACAGATGGTTTTATCATTGACATAATTTACACATTTAAATGTTTAGATAGAGCAGATAAGTACAAGAACAAGATCATTAACATGACCATGGAAGTTTTTATGTATTTATTTATTTTAATTTTAATACATATAAACATCATTCTGCCTCTTACAGTCGTAAAATGTACAGTATGCTATTAGATACAGTCATAGATAATAACCTTTGTTAATCATACGTAGCATCACAATTACTACTAGTATTAACAGTGACTGTGGCTAATGATTGTAAGGGAATACTAAGAGAAAAATGTGTGATGAACATCTTCTCATCTTCTCTGGTTTCAGACTATTGATCAGTTCGAGTATGACGGATGTGACAACTGTGAATCATACCTGCAGATGAAGGGCAACCGGGAGATGGTTTATGAATGCACAAGCTCTTCTTTTGATGGGTGAATATCTTTTACTCTCCCTAACGTTGGTCTAAACCTGTATGGCTCGCTTGCTTTCTTCCAACGACCATAAATAAATAGAATATGAGGTGATTCACACTTTAAAAGCACCATCAAATAATCAGTCCAGCTTAAGGAGGAGAATCACACTGGTCTGGAGAGTTACGGGTGTGTTAGAGATGAACTTTTGTTTGAAAGGACTCATGTTGGATTTCATTTAAACACTAATGTGTGATGTCTTCTTCTTTACAGTGTCATTGCTATGATGAGTCCAGAGGACAGTTGGGTGGCAAAATGGCAACGGATCGGTGAGTATTTAATTTACATTTATTCATTTATTCATTTAGCAGACGCTTTTATCCAAAGCGACTTACAAATGAAGAGAGTAGTCAAATCAACAATAGGGATAACTCACCCAAAATTGAAAATGATCCCATAATTTACTCACCATCAAGCCATCATAGGTGTATATGACTTTCTTCTTTCAGCCAAACATAATCAGAGATATTTAAAAAAATGTCCTGGCTCTTCCAAGCTTTATAATGGGATTTTGAAGCCCAAAAAAGTGCATCCATCATCATAAAAGTAATCCATACGACTCCAGGGGGTTAATAAAGGCCTTCTTTGATCACATTAGAGTGAAAACTTTAACTATGTAAGCATTAATACATCATTTAAAGATATGTTTTATTAGTGCAAGCAGATTAGGGCGAGAAGTTTAACCCTTGTGCTGTGTTGAAAACACTATAACACTCGTGGTGTTCCTGGGCAAAAATGAAGGCAAATGATCAATCAGTTTCAAAACTGAACACAAAATCTGTCATAATTTAAGAGAACAAGTTTAAACAAATCCAATAATTGGTGATAAAAAAGCATAACGAGATTTATAAGCTATTATTTTGTTAAGTGAACACCACAAGAGTGATATTGCCATTTTGTACAAAATAAAAGCATTTCAAAACAAATTTCCTGGTTAAACATGTAAGCACACCAGTGTGATAAACAGTGCACATTGTTCTCATATTTTAGTAAAATTGACTAAATAAAGCACAAATAACCCTTTTTTCAGATACGTAAGCTCAGATAAATGAGGCCTACGATTGATCAGTTCCAAAAAGAAATAGAAAACCTGTCCTAATCAAAGACAACAAGCTGACAATAAGATTGAATCCAATATTTGGTGATGATGCAGCAGAATTTGAGATTTATAAGCATTAAAATAATCATAAAAGTAATCCATATGACTCCCAGGGGGTTAATAAAGGCCTTCTGAAGCAAAGCATATAACACATCCATATTTATAACTTTATAAACGCATGGCTTCGCTTCAGAAGTTGTTTATTAACCCCGTATGGATAACTTTTATGATGGATGGATGCGCTTTTTTTGGGCTTCAAAAACTCTGACTTTATTCACTGCCATTATATTATTTAATATAACTGATTGTGTTTGACTGAACTGAAAGAAGAAAGTCGTATACACCTTAGGATGGCTTGATGGTGAGTAAATTATGGGATAATTTTCTATTTTGGGTGAATTAACCCTTTAATGTTGCAAAGTCTTCAATTATGAAACAAATACATTTCCAGCTGTAAAGCAGCTCTAATAAAACCAACAACCATATCATTATTCAGCTCAATAACAGTGTGAGTGTTGCAAAACTCATCAATTATGAAAAATAAACTATTTGATGATAATTATTATAGTCATTATTATTCAGCTGTCGATTCGGTTCAATAATGTTCATCAGTTAATATGAAATGAGTTCAGTTCAGAAGACACCAGTGTTGTTATTCAGCCTGAATCAGATCAATAATGTCAATGTCTTTCTCAGGTAACTTCAAGCCAGGTGGTATGCCGTGACCGTAACGGGTCGGTTACCTCCAGGTGAGTGTCAGGTTTTGATCTTATGGATCTCTCATGACTGCAATAAAGGACAGTGTGTGTTTTTTAATCAAAATGTTGGCATGTAAAGAATAATACTTTGAAATGTGTTTGAAATGACTCACGTGAGTGTGATTTTGTTCTGTCAGGTGTGGTACGAGAGCTAAGAGCAGAGGCGTCATCTACCGCTCCAGAGACACGGCTGTTAAAACATGAACACTGTTGATGAGCACATGTTTATAATGACACACACACACACACACACACACTCAGCTGTTTCAGTGACTGCTGCTCTGCTATTGTCTGTTATTTCATTTATTGTTTTTGTAATTTTCTTTTCTACTTGCATTACATTAGTATTTGGAGTACATTTGATGATGGACAAATGATTTGATTATTTCCATGTAAAGGATTTAAAAATTAATAAAAGTTTTAGAAACAGTATTTTGTGTTTTTAATATGGCCAGTTTTGTCATTTTAAAAGACATCCACGAGAGGGCGCTGTCACTCTGCAAATGATGGACAGTTTATTATCCCATGAGGCCACGGGAGACAACATGGTGAATGTAGTTCCTCCAGAAGACATTCATACTATAAAGAACATACTTTTTTAGCAGTCGTGGAGTACAGTAGTCAACATTTGAAGTGAATCAAAAAAGTTCATCAAAGTTGTCCTATGACAAGAACGGGTATTGTTCAAAATTCATGTATAACTTTGATGAAAGGTTTTGATCCACTTGCAATTAAAAGCTTAATATTACAGTAAGTGATCTGACCTGCATTAAACATCTAAATCCATTTATGCAATGGACATGGTAGCTTTAATGGTCCACCTTGTTTATCAGGAAAGGAGTGCTGTTACTTTCATAAGCGCCTGGACTTGGAGGATGATAAAACTCTTCAGTTGGAGGAACCCAGGCCATATTTAGGGGCCGTTTACACAATGCCGCTTTAACCTAAAATTTTAAACCTTTTTTTTCTTTTTTTTTTTTTTTTTTGCATTACTACTACATCATTCTTGATCCAGTATGTAGCTGCTCTAGAAGGCCTACAACAATATGATAATATATATATATATATATATATATATATAAAAAGTGCATCCATCATCATAAAAGTAATCCATACGACTCCAGGGGGTTAATACTGTAAATCTTTGATCACATTAGAGTGAAAACTTTAACTATGTAAGCATTAATACATCATTTAAAGATATTTTTTATTAGGCAAGCAGATTAGGGCGAGAAGTTTAACCATTGTGCTGTGTTGAAAACCCTATTATAACATGAAGGCATATGATCAATCAGTTAAAAAAAAATAATAAAAAAAATAATCTGCCCTAATTTAAAGAAAACACGTTTAAACAAATCCAATATTTGGTGATAAAAAAGCATAACGAGATTTATAAGCTATTATTTTGTTAAGTGAACACCACAAGAGTGATATTGCCATTTTGTACAAAATAAAAGCATTTCAAAACAAATTTCCTGGTTAAACATGTAAGCACACTAGTGTGATAAACAGTGCACATTGTTTTCATATTTTATGTAAAATTGACTAAATAATCCACAAATAACACTTTTTTTCACTCAAAAACTGAGATACGTAAGCTCAGATAAATGAGGCCTACGATTGATCAGTTCCAAAAAGAAATAGAAAACCTGTCCTAATCAAAGACAACAAGCTGACAATAAGATTGAATCCAATATTTGGTGATGATGCAGCAGAATTAGAGATTTATAAGCATTTTTTATAGGCTGGTCGGGAACACCAGTTTTACAATGTGGAAAACACCTACAAAAAGTATCAACAATTTTTTGGGAAGTTGATAGACTTGGGGTGAGTAAAGTATTTATTCCAATGAAATAACATTTACTAGCACTTTCAGATCCGGGAAAATCCTCTCCTGGTCAAAATTACCCGAACACAACATAAGGGACAATACAAGTGTTGTTAGGAAATTGTCACGTAACATGCATCACTATAGCTAATGGAGGCTAATGGAAACGCGTCAATTTCCCAAAACTCCCAAAAAAAATTCGCAAAACTGCATGGAAAGAGTTTTTGCGCATTTACAGGTCACCTGATGTAGATGACGCGGTGTGTTTGGACAGAATACGAGACAGAGCTCTTTATTAAATTCATATAAGGCAAAAGAATTACAGGAATACTGGATTCTAAACCTCAAAGAAATGCCACAATCAAGAGCTTCAAGCAGATATGAGGGAGAAACACCCAGAAACTCCCATACAGTAGCCTAGCCTATGTGCCATTCTCAAGTATAACTAGTCCAGTCATTTTAAGCCAAAATGGGGGTCAAGCATGAACAAATTGCAACAGAAGAAAACTCAACTGATTTTGTATCCTCAATATGTCCTGAGTAAGGGGGAAAAAAGCCCCGAAGAATCCCATTAGGGGAAAGTTTTGAAAAATACCCTATTCATACGCCTATTCATACGCCTATTCATACTTTTTCTCACATGAATAGGGTACAAATTGTAACCTTTAGATATCACCATGAAAATTACTGAGTTGATTACTTACATCAAGACAAACAAAAAATGTATTACAAGTTTAAAAAAAAAATGGTTTGTTAACATGGACAAACGGTGCATAATCTAATGTGCTAATTTGCATAAATACCACAACCGATCTAAACATTGGGTAGGCTATAGCCAGGTGAACATGTCTTGTTGAATCTTGTTGACATATAACAGTAAAATACTTAATGTTAAGGTCTGAATGGAACCCATTACGGCTACCCATGAGCATTAATACATATAGGGCAGGAAGAAGTAGCCTACTTTAGAAACCAGCCTTTATTAATTTTTAAGAGATTGGGTTTGGGGCTGAGTCTGTGGGACTGTTTCTGGGGGACGAGTCTGAGGGGAAGAACAGGAGACAATGGTAAGGAGAATGCAGAAGACAAAAGGTAAGTAAAATAAAAAGTGAATCCTCAGAAACAGTCCCACAGACCCAGCCCCATTCAAATTGTGCAAAGTCAAATTGCGAATTGAAAATACGCCCAATGGAAACACATTTCGCAAAAACTCCCATTTATCGCAAAACAGTTTCCCGCTCGCATGAGGAGGTTTATCAGGCAATTCGAAAAATAAATATCTCGCAAAACTGCAATGGAAAGAGTTTTTGCGCATTTACAGGTCAGCTGACGTAGATGACGCGGTGTGTTTGGACAGAATACGAGACAGAGCTCTTTATTAAATTCATATAAGACAAAAGAATTACAGGAATACTGGATTCTAAACCTAAAGAAATGCCACAATCAAGACCTTGAAGCAGATCTGATGGAGAAACACCCAGAAACCCCTCATATGTGCCGTTCTCAAGTATAAGGGTCTTTCCTTGCCATTAATGCTTGGATAACACACATACGTGTCATCCATTAATAATAAAGGCCAGTGCAGTGGCTGAGATATACGTAAACCCATAGACTGCGTAAACCTAACAACATCCGTCGCCATGTTTTTTTGAATGACTTATCGCGAGAGGAAAACATGAAGTTTTAGTCGCATAACATCAGTTACTGGAAACGCCGAGTTTTCTTTATCGACATTTAGAAAAAAAATCGCAAAAGTTTGATGCAAATCTATAATGGAAACGCGGCTACTGATGCACAACTGCCAATCACTTAAGAGTCTTAGTGCATTCACATCATAAACTCTGTAATTCAGAAACTGCGTTATTGTGGCAGTCGTCACCTTTCACCCCGATGGGGAAGCATCACCTCACATGAGTGAACAACAGTTACCGAGTGACTCATAAGTGAGACTTACAGTCATATCAGTCATTCACTGCAGCAGCAAACAGACCTCTGATCAACTACAGCCCTGCTTCTCTGAGGATTGCTTTCTTGTTACCACCAGAACAAAATGCAGTCTAAAAATGCTGGGTTGTTTCAACCTGGTCAAATAAAGACAAACCCAACCGTTGGTTTACATTTTTTAAGTTAATTTTTATGTTTGTCCATATTTGACCCAAATATGCGTTGAAACAAACAACCCAGTATTTATTAGAGTGTGTGTGTGTGGTGTGGCATACTTCTCAATGTCACACTTCAAAATGTCTAAATTACAACATATTAGTAAATAATTATAAATGATATTATTCATATATATATATTAAAAGATATATAATTATATATATTATATTATTTATTATATATTAAAAGAAAGCACAATTAATATTCACACAAAACACTTACAAAAATGGTTTGAAATGGTAAAACAATAAAGAAAGTCCTGCAGCATTTGAGTTATGCTTTATATCTATGAAACGATATTTGGAAGTATGACTCGAGTGAACACACACACACACACACACACGTAACACGTAACACGTGCGGCAGACAGGAAGTGGCCTGTGCTTAAACTACATTAAGCTTCTCTTTTTTTTAAAACGTGTAACGTGGTGACATCAGTTTGATAAAGGTCTAAATGTCATTTTGAACATTGCCCGTCTGTGTGATGAAGAGGATATATGACCATCGGTGAGTGTGATTGAGTTCTGAATGAATCGTGTGATCAGAAACCAAAGTCCTGCGTCACCGCATTTATCATGAGGCTTGATCGAGGTTTTTACCAACTAAAACTAAAGCTGATTCAGAAATGCTTTTTCCTTTGAGTCATCTTATTAAAGGGTTAGTTCAGCCAAAAATTAAGATGCTGTCAGTAATTACTCTCCCTCATGTTGTTCAACCCCGTAAGACTCTCGTTCATCTTCAGAACACAAATTAAGATATTTCTGATTAAATCCGATGGCTCAGGAGGGGCTCCATTGAAAGATATTTAATGAACACTTTGAAGGCCCAGAAATGTAGGAAATACATCGTTAAAATAGTCCATGTGACTACAGTGGCTCAACCTTAAGTTTATCAAGCGACGAGAATACTTTTTGTGCGCAAAAACAAAACTAAAATCTCCGAGTGAGTTCGCGTAGTGTACCAGCGCAGCGCTTCTGGGTTGTACGTCAGAACGGAGGCTCACTATTGGCCTGCATCACACGCATCACATGACCAGCGTCGGCCAATAGTGAGCCTCCGTTCTGACGTACAACCCAGAAGCGCTGCGCTGTTACACTACGTGAACTCACTCAGAGACAAGAAGAAAATGAAGAGTTGAATAAAGTCGTTATTTTAGTTTGTTTTTGCGCACAGAAAGTATTCTCGTCACTTGATAATCTTAAGGTTGAGCCACTGTAGTCACTGGACTATTTTAAACATTGTCTTTACTAACTTTCTGGACCGGCAAGTTTAAATAACATAGAAGCCTATGGAGGAGTGAGACAGCTCTCGATTTAATCAAAAATATATTAATTTGTGTTATGAAGATGAACGAGAGTCGGACGGGGTTGAACAACATGAGGGAGAGTGATTACTGACAGAATCTTCATTTTTGGCTGAATTAACCCTTTAATGTGCTTTATGATTACACAGGTCATTTACATTGATGGATGTTTGAGTCTAGATGAAACACTTTAAACACTGTAAATGTTTTATATGGGTGAGTCTTATTAAACCTGTCAAAAATTATGTAGATATTGTACATACAGTTGAGAAATAAAACACGTGTGTAACAGTATTTTGGATCATTGCAGCTCTTAAAGTGACAGCAGCCTAATAAACCTGCTGCGTTTTTTATGTTAATCAAACAGAGAGAAAAAGAATCACACTACTCTTGACTGAATAACTTTAAATAAGGGTTAATCTATATTTCGTTTATACAGTGAAGACGACTGTATTTTACATTTGACTGTAAATTTTTTCTACCTGAAAACTACTGTCAGACCAACCCCGAAAAGCACTGTTTATTTCATTTGTATCTTTGTTCTATTGTATTTATTTGCGCTATTGCTCTTAATTTGATCATTTGTTCTTATTTTATTACTAACAGTTTACTTGTCTTTAACAATACTTGAAATTTGTATGAGTTAGGCTAGTAGTTTTTGGTGTCATAACCTTATTTATTAAGGTTATGGGTAAAATAAAAAATAATCAGGCCAATAACTAACAGGTCTGAGTGTAAACAAAATCATATATATATATAGACACTGCTGTTCAAAGGTCTTAGATCTGTAAGATTTTTTTATGTTTTTGAAATAAATCTCTTCTGCTCACCAAGGCTCATTTATTTGATAAAAAAATTCAGTAAAATTGTGAAATATTATTACAATTTAAAACATCTGTTTCTATGTGAATATATAGTAAAGTGTAATTTATATCCTGTGATCAAAGCTGAATTTTCAGCATCATTACTCCAGTCTTCAGTGTCACATGAT
>FLSR01004869.1:15118097-15130647 GCA_900092035.1 Leuciscus waleckii | reverse complement strand
TATTAGAATGATTTCTGAAGGATCATGTGACACTGAAGACTGGAGTAATGATGCTGAAAATTCAGCTTTGATCACAGGAATAAATTACACTTTACATATATTCACATAGAAAACAGTTGTAATAATATATATTTTTTTTTTTACTGTATTATCTATAAAATAAATGCAGCTTTGGTGAATAGACTTCTTTCAAAAATAAATAAATAAATAAATAAATAAATCAATCATCTTACAGATCTAAACTTATTGAATGGTATATAATATGAAAAATATCATGTTCTTGACGGATTTCATGACATTCACCCAAACAAGCATAATTTAGAAAACAAGTATGTTTAACTGATCTCAGGCCAGTGAGTTATGATGGGCTTCATCATCCATACAAATGAAGAAGAGAAAGTTAAATGTAGTAAAAGAACTTAAGAGTGAAAGTAGAACTTCTCATTAAAACACTGACAGAAATAACTCTCGAGAGGAACGTCGCACTGAAACAATGTCAAAGAAATCTTTCATTACGTACTCTTTTTTTACTGCTATTTTTTTGAATAGCACTAAAGCAGATATTGTTCAAAAGAACTGGAGCACCGAAGGTTCTTTCTGGAATTCACGAAGGTTCTATATTAGCATCTTGTTTAGATTCAAACACATTTGGGCGGGAAAGCAGGTGAGCGCTGTTCTCTCCTCAGTGTGAGCTGTGCTGGGTTTAACCACAGATTCATAACAGCAGCTCGCGATGTAGGCTGAGTGTGTGCACTTCAAAGTCTTTCAGTTTTGCACCCGAGTTTACACCCTAAAACATGGTGCAAAAAACACCCACTCAGAACCAGTTAACATTCAAAAACCAGTCCGTCAGCACACGGCCAAAAACCAGAGCGCAAATGACAAATATTATAGAAAGACAAAAATATTATGCTGGCTTAAGCATTTCATAAATGTGCATTTAACTGTCTTAAATCATCTACTTAAAAAATAAATAAATAAATAACAATTTACCCCTATGACATACAGTACGTCTTCTTGGTCACGTTTAGGCTATTTATTATGTTTTAAATAATAATTGCACATAAATTCTAGTTGCACAAAAATATTTTTGTGATTTGAAAGCTAACTGAAAATCTTTCAAGCATGAAAATCCTCATAAGACAATCAGACACCTAAAATAATAATATTAATAAAAAAATGCTCAGTTTCTGAGCTTGATTGATAATCAAATGAGAAAGAATTGAAGCTCAGATCCACATCAGCTTCTCCTGTTTCACACTCGTGCCTCGTCACACTCGGCTGGAGCGACTCAAACTCACAGCTCACTTTAGAGAGGATGAAGTCTCTCTACACCGAGAACACTGAGCTGGAGATCAAGATAAACCATGTACATCTGACCAATAATTAGAGAAATGGCCAGTAAAACATTGAATAAGAAAGTAGAAAGACTGAACGACAACAATTGAATAAAAAAGTAAAAAAACTGAACGAGCAACAAAAAAAAAAAAAAGTAGGTTTTTTTTAGTGCAATGATCAGCTCAGCTTGAAAATCAAGAGTGTTTTGTGATGAACAGAATCTTTAAAAAATCCATCAAGAGAATAAATGAGAATTCACAATCAGCTCCTGATAGCAGAATTACTTCAGACTGAAATATAACTTTTCAGGCCAACATTTTTAATTAGAACATGTTACATCATATCCTCTGGAGTGAGGAAACACACACACACACACACACTTAAACACAAACACATGTTTAGTTGGTCAATCGCAGGATGATGATCACACTGATCTCTGAGTGTTTTACACACACACACACACACACACACACACACACACACACACACACTGTGTGAAGCTCACAGGCCGCTTCCTTCAGAAGGACTGTCACTTCTCTATCAGTCTGTTAGAGACGCTGCCATTGGTCGGTTCCTTAGATGTCCATATTTGGAGAAGTGTGCACTACTGAGTGTAGAAGATTGATTTAAACTGCAGTTCGATAAATGTGAGCGAACAAAACACATCGCCACAATACTACGGTGTACTAGTGGTTTCTTGAGTGGAAAAAAAGTCCCGCATCTTTACAACCTGTGATTTATAAAGCCACCATGAAATCAAAGTATATATAGATATAGATATAGATATAGATATAGATATAAGATAGATAGATAGATAGATAGATGGATAGATAGATAGAAATAGTGTGTGGAGAATTATAAGGCACGTTGATTTTCTGATCATAGTTTTTTCCAAGCACATTTTATCTATTCCAAACCACATTAATCTTAATAACTACTATTCATTTTGTAAGGGATATATTCATGAAGCTGGAAATGAAAAACGCCTTATATTCAGGTGTGCAAAATTATTAGGCAAGTTTTCTTTTACAGATAAAATAAGCCAAAAAAGACATAACTCAGACTTAAATAACTAAAAGTTATTAAATGCCAATGAGAAGGATGCAATACTAATGCAATACTAGAGATTGCAGTTA
Source organism: Leuciscus waleckii (assembly GCA_900092035.1). Lineage (NCBI taxonomy): Eukaryota > Metazoa > Chordata > Actinopteri > Cypriniformes > Leuciscidae > Leuciscus > Leuciscus waleckii. The sequence goes on along the minus strand of FLSR01004869.1, from coordinate 15,128,173 downwards.
AGGCATGACCATTGGACAGTGAATGCTCACTGGGTCAGCAGAAACAGGTGGAGAGGAAAAGACACACGTTAACTGCAAAATAATTAAGAATTACAGTGAAGAATTAAGTGTCAAGTCATCTTCATTTATACAGCGCTTTTAACAATGTAGATTGTTCCAAAGCAGCTTTACAGTGATAATAGAAGATTAAAGTAACCGAGATTGTTTTGGCTTTATAGCAGTTCTAGAATAAAGTTATTGTCCAGCTTAAGTTAGTTTTAGATTAATTCACTTCCATCGCAACGATCATTAGTTATTAACTTAGGGGCTGCAGACACGACACCATTTTAACCGAAAACTCTTAAGTTCTTTCAGCGCAAACTTTTAAAACGCGAACCAGTGAGAACGCCGATGGCGTGCACATGCATATTACGAGTTCAGTCTATAGATATGCGTGTTTGAATATATATGTGCTCAGGCGTGTAGTCCTTCCCTACACATCAACCCTCAACATACTACTATATTCTAGATATTCTAGGTATTATCAACTGGCCGGAATTTTGAGATCGCAATAGACGTGAAGGACTATAATGCGTTGAGAGCTCGCTCAAGTACTGGGGAGCTGAAGCATTTAGTGCTTTGTAAGTAATCAGCAATATTTTAAAATGTATACGATGTTTAATAGGGAGCCATAGGGATATATTTTTAAGATGGAAAAATGCGGTTTTACAGATACTAGACACGTGACTTTCAAATGAAAGATTGGTATCAAAGAGCACACCCAGGTTCCTAACCAACGACGAAGACTTAACAGAGCAGCCATCAAGTGTTAGACAGTATTCTAGGTTATTACGTGAGGACGTTTTCAGAGTTAAGAGTAGGAAATTACTAGTCATCCAATTTTTTATATCAGCTATGCATTCCGTTAATTTTGTGAATTGGTAGGTTTCGTTAGGTTTTGAAGAAATATACAGCTGAGTATCGTCGGCATAACAGTGAAAGCTAATGCCATGCTTCCTAATGATATCTCCTAATGGTAGCATGTACAGAGTGAACAGCACCGTCCTAGTACTGAGCCTTGTGGTACGCCATACTGAACTTGTGATCGATCAGACATCTCTTCATTTACTGCTACAAACTGATAACGGTCAGATAAGTATGATTTAAAACATGCTAGTGCAATTCCACTAATGCCAACATAGTTTGAGTCTATGTTGTGGTCAATAGTGTCAAATGCAGCACTAAGATCGAGTAACACCAATAGAGAGATACAACTATGACCCGATGATAAAAGCAAATCATTTGTCACTCTAATGAGAGCTGTCTCAGTACTATGGTACGGTCTAAATCCTGACCAGAAACCCTCACAGATATCATTTCTTTCTAGAAAAGAACATAGTTGTGAAGATACTGCCTTTTCTAGTATCTTTGACAGAAAGGGTAGATTCGAGATCGGCCTGTAATTGACTAATTTTGTAGGATCAAGTTGCGTTTATATAACAAGCGGTTTAATCATAGCCAGCTTAAAGGTACGTATCCTAGAGACAAAGATGAATTAATGATAGTAAGAAGAGGATCTATGACCTCTGGAAGCATCTCTTTCAGTAGCTTAGTCGGTATAGGGTCTAACATGTTGCCGGTTTAGATGATTTAATGAGTTTAGCGAATTCTTCCTCTCCTATAGAAATAAATGAATCGAATTTTCCTTAGGGAGCCTACAATGCACTCCCTGATGCGATACTGTTGTAGACGGTTGCATCGTTATAATATTGTCCCTGATGTTATCAATCTTAAAAGTGAAGAAGTTAATAAAGTCATTACCGCTGTGTTGCTTGGAGACGTCTGGGCTTGAAGCTTTCTTTTTCGTTAGTTTAGCCACTGTTTCAAATAAATACCTAGGTTTTGTTTATTTTCTTCTAATAGGGTTGAAAAATAAGCAGATCTAGCAGCTTTTAAGGCCTCTCTGTATGCAATCGAGCTCTCTTTCCATGAAATGCGAAATACCACTAGTTTGGTTTTCTTCCAGTTGCGCTCCATTTTTCTGGCTGCTCTCTTAAGGGCCTGAGTGTGCTCGTTGTACCACGCGTTGGACTATTTTCTTTAATCTTCTTTAAGCGCAACAGTGCAACTGTGTCTAAAGTGCTGGAAAAGAGAGAGTTAAAAGTTTCTGTCGAGTTCTTCTAAGCTATCTGGGATGGTGAGATGATGAAACTGATTAGGAAGATTATTAATAAAGCTATCTTTAGTGGCAGAAGTGATAGGTCTAACAAAGTGTGAAACCATCAGGAACCCTTTAGTCTCCACCCTTTCCCAGAACTGCAACCTGGAGTCTCCAGAAGAGCAAGGTGTCAGGATCTCAGAGACTTAGGTCAGGTAAAGAGTCCTAAAAAACGACCCGTTCTTAATAACAAGCACAAGCTGGAGTGTGTTAGCACCAGCTCCACATCGTCTTTACCACTGTTTGAAGAATTCATCTTCCAGTGAGTTTTGGGAGTTCATTTTTAGTACTGAGTAATATTAATTAACTATACTTAAGTTAGGGTAGGATTAGGATTTGGTTTAGGGTTAGCAACTTCTATTTATGCATAATTTACTGTTATTACTATGGTAAGTACATGTAATGTATGTAACAAGGACACTGTAAAATAAAGTGTTACCCAATTATTTCTGTAAAGCTGTTGTGAAACAAGTAAAAAAGTGTTATGTATTTAAAGAAGAACTTGCTTATCGAACACTAATGAACCAACACTCTCTCTCTCTCACGCACACACACACTCAGGGTCGTATTTTAAAACTAGAGGAAGTAACACACGGTGACGACATCATTTGCAAAACACTGGTCAGCAGAGGATCTTGAGGGACATGTAGAACAGGCAGAAAGAAGAGGAGGGAAGCTGTTGCCAAACCAGATAATGTCTATAGTCGGGACAGAGCAGGCTCGCCTTCAGCCAATCAGCTTTCAGGACAAGAACAGGTCACTTCCTGCTCATAGATGACACGTTAACCCGTTACATGAGTTAATCACGTTACCCATCAACAACACTATACTGGAGATCTACTGGGTTCATATTACAAACCAAGTGTTTGTGCTTCTTTCTGTACAATCTCACTTTGTCAATGTGTCTATGTACACACACACACACACACACACACACACACACAGTGTCCAAATATATTTTGAGGCTGCTGTGTTCATTTAACCTTTTTCTCCCATAAAGTGATGCATTTCAGAGCGAAAATACATTCAAGAAGAAAACATTATTTGATCCATTGGTTTTAAAAACCAACCAGAGTCGACACACAGTTTCATAGGTTTTCTTTGTAATAATGGGCACTAATAAATTAAATAACTATAGTTTTGATTTAATATTAATTTCACTTTAAAACACCTAAAAACATAATAAATGTGAACACAACAGGTCTCGTCACACACACACACACACGATGCAGCAGAGAGCCTGAAACACACCGTCTGAGACACAGAGCGCATGAGAAATAGTAAAATAGTTGCTTCTTACACCATCTTTCATGAATCTACTCTGCAAAATACAGCCAACATGTTCTCTGAAACATGAACACTTAATTCTATTTTAGATTGCATATAAACCTTTGTACATTTGATATTACACTAATCTCAACTCACATTGTGTTTTGTTTTTTGCATGGGCTTTTTAGAGTTTGTCAAATCAAACACATTGGACAAATCACGTGGATGGTTACGAGGTAAATTTCCATTTCCAAAGCGTTAATTAGAGACGTTTGCCAAGTCAAGCATCGGCACTGATCCTCCTGAGTGTTAGTTTGTGATCACATGCAACATTATCTCCCATAATACAGGAGGAAAAATCTCACAAATCTCACAGTTGTGTCCCAAATGACGGCCTATACACTCACTATAGTGTACTTTTATATATTTTAGTTGCTCCTCCTCTCCTCTACATATCAAGTCTGTGCCGGTCGAGTGCATGAAGTGTCTGACATTTCACACTTGTTTTTTTCAGTTAATTAAGTGCATGATGTGGGGATTTAAAGTGCACTATTTCTTTTTGACTCGCACTATTTATACTACAGAATTTGTAGTGAATTTGGATGCACTTTAAGCAACAACTTGGCAAACACCAACAATCATTCATTATGAAGCACTCGGAAACCACCACAGAAAATGCTTTCTAATTATCACTTCTTTTTATTGTTACGCCCAAGCTTGTTTGTAGAAACCTCAAAGTAGTCAAGTAAAGACAATTCACATTCATTTCTATAGAGCTCTATACGACACAGATCATTTCAAAGCTTAAAAACAGCATTATTGATGTTTGCAAAGTTCTTCTGTTATGAAATGAATGCAGTAAAGCAGTTATTCAGCTCAGTTTGGTTCAATTCAGTTCAGTGTTATGAAGCAAACTCAGTTAAAACAGCTTTACGGAAAACAAAAGTTCAGCTCAAAGCATGTGGTCTGTATTCTAATGTCTCTTAATATTCAGAAAAACATTCAAAAATGGGTTAAATATATTAAAACACACTTAGGCCTTTAATTGACTTAAAATTATTTGACTTTTTACGTGAAAATATCTCAATATTTTTTAACATATAACAAAATGTCTCAGTTTTACATGGTGTTATTTTTAATGCAAAACATTCTCAAGGCTTTTTCCCTTTTTTGAAGGACAAAGGCATTGAAACGGGCGGGTAAATGTGTCATAGTGAAACCAAACGAGAAGAGAGTCAACTTCAGATCACATCTCTCTCACCACACCTTTTTCCACTCGGCTTTTTATAATTGTTCAAAACGCATGCGGCTCTGACCTCAAGCGCGCACACACACACAACACACACACACACTTAAAAAATCCCCCGGCTCAGCTCTCACACACACATCGTCTCGTCAAGTTGTCATGGTTGCAAACAGACTTTGAAAGGCTGGTCTGATAAAGAGAGCTGGGGAATTGAAACCCGGGCCGGTGTTCCTGTATGAAAATAAACGCTCAGGCCTTCAAACCGAAGCCGCTCTAAACGAGAGAAGGAAGCTTCTGTTGTCCTTGTCCAGATATAAAGAAGAAAGAGAAGAACGCTGTGGTTTCATGCCACTTTAAACCTCGTGTGCATGTCAATAACCGCTGAAGAGACAGACCAGACCCTTTTCAAACCACGCGCTCCAGAGATCTGGGTTAAAAATCACATTCACACACACACATTCATCATCAGTTTCTCATTAATCGACTGATCTCCAGCAGAAACGTCAAACTAAACCACGTTCCTTGCATCATGCAATCAGAAATGCTTGGTGAAATAAATAATATTCTTTAAGCACCAGTATTTGTTCTGTCAGTGTGTATGCATGTCTTTTGCAGGTGTTGCACACAGGAAATAACACACACACACACACACACACACACACACACACACATGGGCTCCTTCCTGTGCCTGAACAGATCATATCTCCACGTCTGCTCTTTTAGGCATCATCTACTTAATTTTAGACATGAATTGAGTGAACTGTGCATTTCTGGGTCTGTAGTTCAACCTGGCTCAGTTTGATAAAGTCCTGGCATGGTTTCTCCCAGCGGCTGATCACTCACTTCCCTCTGATGGGGATTTGAGAGACACACTTTGGCATTTCCTCTCGTGTTGCAACTGTTAGGCAACAAACCGAAAGCGCTCAGGAGAACAGAAAGCAAGATAAGGCTGAGAAACCCTTATCTATGACATGTGTGTGTTCATTTAAACCTTCTTAAACATTTCACCCCCTAATTGTACAATAATTTGCATCCTTTTTCAATAGACTTTAAAAAAATTTGCACCCTTTTTAAAAAAAAAAAAAAAAAAAAAAAAAAGCATATTGGTGCAACAAAACAAGTTTTTATTATTCGCACTATTTAATCATACTAATTGGCATTAACCTGAACTAAGACCCCTAAATGAGTTTTGGACTTCAGTCTCCCTGAACATGCACCTGTTAAACACACACTAATCTTCAGACGTGAATATGCGTGAGCGGTGGGCAGAAGCAGCGAATGACACAGAGCCTGAGGATCTGACTGTTATGCCTCTTCCGGTGTGGTTGAGGAACACGTGGTTGGCAGTGAGGTTAAATACAAGCTCTTCTCCTCTTTTAGGCCCATTTCTACTTGGGCTGGAGAAGAAGACTTGCTAACACAGCACTGGAGAAGAACTGGAGAAGAACTGGGCCAATATATCAGTATGGGCTCGATCCACAGGTGCGGATGTAACCCAGCGAGAGAAGTGTGGATGGGTAATGTATGCATATGGTTATAATAGTAAGATTTATTTTATTTATTTATTTGTAAATTGTTTGTGTCTTTATTACTGTATCACATGATGAGTAACTTTATGTGTTAATCTCCTGCATTAATATTTTCACATTTTTCACTTTAACGTTGGGTCATGTTGGATTATCCATTGACGCATGTACAAAATCTGTTCGATAATGGTCAAATTATTTTTAAGAATAGTTTCTGTTAAGCTAAAATATTTAAAGTCCACAATTTTTGGGAATGCAGCAAATAGTGTTGTAGTTTAATATTGATTATTAACTAATCATGTCGAATTTTTTTTTTTTTAAACGTTTCTGTTTCTGTTAATCTAAAATGTTAAAAGTCCACAACGTGCTTTTTTTTTCCATCATTGCAGTTTCTTTTTTTAATACACATGAGCAATTTTAAATATGTATTTGTAAAGAAAATGCCTTCGTTTGACGGAAAAGGCTTACTCATGATCATCAAAATGGCTGCCATGTGATGAAAAGGGAAGACGTTGGTTTTGTGACGCATTGTGCATTTCTAACATTTTTATTTCACTCCACCCGTTTTCCAAAGTTGATGTAATTGTGTATAGACTTTAATGCAGTTCAACATAATGTTTGTTGTGGTTTATTTGTTGTAAGTTTGAACATTGTGCACCAAATCATTTGGTTCAATGAATTGCGAAAACTGTTTGATTGTGCGTGTCGTTTGCAGTTTAAAGCCGGTGTAAAGTTTGGGTGGGGTTCACATGTTGTGCACAAGTGGAAATGTGTGTGTGTTGTGTGGAGCTTGAGATCGCAAGTGTTTATCCAGAGGAGACGTGGACACCTGGACAAAATCGTGCAGCCCTATAGTTTGCAGTTTAAAGCCGGTGTAAAGTTTGGGTGGGGTTCACATGTTGTGCACAAGTGGAAATGTGTGTGTGTGTGTGAAGGAGGAGCTTGAGATCGCAAGTGTTTACCAGAGGAGACGTGGACACCTGGACACTGGGATGTACAGTGCAGTCATCCATAAAGTAGAAAGCACTACTAAACCCCTCGCCACAGTGTAGTGTTTCCTACTTTATGGATGAGTGTACTGTTGGCTGCTGGGAAACTTCACGGCGCTCGACGCAGAACGACGGGAAAGAGAAAAGAGGAAGTCGCTTTGTTTCGTAAAGCCGCACACGTCTCATAGTGTCAAAACACGTCCACGTGAGGCGGTGGTGCGCTTACAGAGACTAAAGCCAGCTTTCTCTGCTAAATCATCAAAAAACACGTGTTTTATGAAATGCAATGTGATTTTTTAAAACTTCAATAAAACAGAAAAGAAATAAAACTTGGTTTCGTCTCTCATCATTCACGAAACAAACTCATTTTATGTGAAAATATACTTTATTTCTGTAAAAAGTCCATATTGCAACAAGTCATTCAAGTAAATCACTACGACGTCCCTCACAAAGCATGATGCCCGTGTGTGACTATCCAAAAACATTGTTTCGGCATGCACAAAAAATACTTTACCAAAAAGAAGCATTATTTACAGGTGAGTTTCCACACACACACACACACAAAACAAACGCATTAGAAAAATGTACAAAAAACATCCACCTTCTGCAACAGACACAAGAATAGAGTTTCTTTCTCAATGTATGAAAATATCATACCTCAAATCACAAAAATACACTGACCTCAACACCGCACTGCAACAAAACAAAGATTTTCTTCCCGTTTTGTGTTCCAGTGCAAATAAACACTTTTAAATCAAGATGCATTTACTTGTGAATGACTTGAAAAATGCTTATACAAATATGCATATAAACAAACAATGGGGTCAGTCCCATTACTGGGCCCTTATTGGTCAGTTAATTTTCACTGAACTTAATATCTTTCAGTCATTTTGCATCATGATTTAAGAGGCTTTGGATACTCGTACTGGACACAATATACTGAGGGAAGAACATCATTTCTGCAAAACACACAAACGCAAGGTACGTGCAACTACTACGACACATAAATAGAATAAATAAGGCCGAGTATAGATGGAAAACCATCATGCATGCAGTCATTACAAACACAGCTGTAGTAAACTTGAAGTTAAGACTAAGCAAGGTCTTATAAGGCTAGTTTTATTATGGCCTAGGATACGTCTACTTGCAGTAGCAACGATTACGGTCAGATGTGTGCGTTCCTCGTGGGAATCCCAGCATGGTGTGTGGGGGGGGGGGGGGGGGGTGTTATGCTCACATGCTGTGACTTTACAACGCTCCTAAAACGGAGGAAAAGAAAAGAGGATCAAAACAATTACATCGAGAAAAAGTTAAGACAGAGCTCATGCAGAAAGAAGCCAATGTCTCACACACACACACACACACACACACACACACACCAACGTACGTTTATACCGTATCAGACATAAGTCAATGAATTATTACTGTTATTAGAGTTCCATGACGGTGAGTTTGAGAAAAGGCGAAGCTGAACTAAAACACAGAGTTCATTATGATCAATAAAACCTGTACAGAATCAGACGCTCGATATCGCGTTCACAGACGGATCGAAATAATGTGGTTCAACATGACATTTCAGCATGCAGATGACATAAACCAAGCTGATAATAACTGATGTCGGTATAGTTTGAGCTTATGAAAGTTTTAAATTTGAATACAATGAAATTCTCATTGATTTCTCTCAATGAAAAAAGCACATAAGTGTGTAGAATATAATAAAATGCTATTCTCAGTAGAATAATAATAATAATAATAATATTGTGAAACTGCAGAAAATATGGATTGAACTGTAACTGGGATGTACTATCAAACATATGAGAAGCTTTCAGCCTCGTCTGTGATCATTCATATTCTCTCCAGTAAAAATAACTGGAATAATATGCAAAGATTTGAGTTTTGAGTCACTGGTTTATATCAACGCCACATCTTCTAGTCTTCAGCGCTAAACATGATCTACATAAACGGATAAAGGGACACAGTTCTGCAGTCTTGGACCCTTACTTGTAGTGCAAAATATTTCTGTAGTGACTTTTATTTTGTCACTCCCCGTTTTATTTTCCAGAATCTCCTCATAAGTGTGCTTTGCCTTCCAGTGGATGATGCTTGATTGATATTTCATGTCTAGATGCTGTTATTGAAGTTAGCATGAGCTCTATTCACAGCTTTGGTGAAACTCCTATTGCCATTATTTGCTTTGCAAAAAGAAGAAACAGTCCGAACACACGAAAGCGCTGGTACATTTGGTCATTATGGCAAAGAGTCAGAGAATGAGAACGATTCTCCTATTGTTCAGTCTCACACACACACACACACACACACACACACACACGAGGAAAAGTGCAATCTGCAGATCCGTCCCGCTCACAGCCTGATGCGCTACTCCTTCTTGCTGGAGCCCAGCTTTCTGAAGAGCTTTCTGCCCTTGGAGAAGAAACCTTTCTTCTTTTTCTCGGGCAGAGAGACGTCTGGGAACGGAGGAGAGCAGCTCAGGGCCGGCTTCGGGTCAGGGGTCGCGTCAGGGGTCGGGTCAGGGGTCGCGTCAGGGGTCGCGTCCGGGGTCGGTTCTGGCTGAGAGGAGCTCACGGGATCGAGATGCTCAGAAGATTCTGTCTGGCTCACCTGGCAGACGCGAGAACAGAATTACATAAGAGCAAAAATAAAAAGTAATAATATTAATAAAATAAAATAAAATAAATATAAAAAAATAAAAAATTAATAAAAATGATATAAAATATGTTTTAAATCTATGTATGATAAAAATTTGAAAAATTTAATAATTTTTTAATATATATATATATATATATATATATACATAATTAAATATATGTATATATGTAATTAAATTAAAT
>FLSR01004869.1:15083483-15110586 GCA_900092035.1 Leuciscus waleckii | reverse complement strand
TGAAGCTCAAACGTTCTGCGTAACACAAGAATAAACCTCATTGGTTTTTGAAGCTAAAACGTTCTGTGTAACACAAGAATACACCTCATTGGTTCTTGAAGCTCAAACGTTCTGCGTAACACGAGAATGAACCTCATTGGTTCTTGCTGAAGCTCAAATGTGATGCAACATGAGGGTGAGTAAATGATGACAGAATTTTCATTTTTGGGTGAACTATCTCTTTAAACAACAGAATAAGCATTAGCTTCAGCAATGAGCCGCCACAGTGAGAAAGAAAGGGCTGAACCGCAACTGTAGCAAAGCATTCTGGGAGACACGATCCACGTTGTTGCTCTTTGAACTGCTCATACAGTGACCACAAAAACACACACATTACAATGACAGTACTTTGGCACTTTTGTAAAAATGGCAAAGCTTTGTGATCTGAAATGAAACTGACACTGTGAAACATGAACCAAATTAAATTAAGAACAGATTGAGATAGATATAATATACAGATTGATATAAAGGGAGTAGTATTCGGCTGATCATGTGACATCACCACGGTGGCCAGAAAAGAAAAAACTCATCCTTTAAAGACAATCCTTTGAAATCTACTGACTTAAATAGATAAAGTGCAATAAAACAAACACCTAAATATGTATTTTATTTTTTATGTTTTCTCTCCACTAATCACAAAATTGACCAGTGCATGAAAAAAACATGGTTTTACCTGTAGCGTCTTGCCTTAAATGAGAGAAAAAATACTGCATGCACCGTTACGAAGTACATAAAAGTAGCACTTTTCCACTGCTAACACTTTAAGAACTTAAGTTACAAACCCAAGTTCCTCAAACTTGTTAGCTTGAAGCCTATTTAAAAGCTTGTGTCTAAAAATGTAATTCTAGCTGTGCTAAAATGTCAGCTGTAGCTGGATTGTGGCTTTTTCTTTGGACGATTATAGGGGGTTAAGAGATTTATTTTTATTTTAGAACCATGCTCAAAATATGACCTTCAATAAATGTCAGTCAGACTACAAGCTCTGCTCCAAAACCTAGTCATTTGTCTACCTAGACAGCACTTTAAGATCCCGTCGTGAAGACAGAAGCAGAATCTAGAGTGCTTTTTAATGCTTACAACTGATTTCAAGAGAGTAATCAAATAAGAACAGAAAGCTCATTGAACACACAAATATTGGGTGAAATAGTACATTTTTGGATGATATAAACATGTTTAATGAATTCAATAGTGTATTAAAACAAATAAGTATATAACAAAAGGGGGCAAATAATTGTTCCCAACGTGTTTTGGAGAAAAAATTTATTTCTTAACGTGATTATCCCCCCACTTTCAATTATTTTACTTCAATGAAAGGTACGATTTTTGCTTTTTTTTGATAAAATATCAAAAGGATTAACAATGCAGATTTATTTTTTTACAGCCATCATTGATCATATTTACCAAGGCGGCAAATAATTCTGACCAGCACTGTATGTATCAATTTCCTATCTAATTATAAAAGTATCTATTTCAAAAGTATCAGTTCAAACATTTCAAGCTTTTGTACCTGTGATGCCTTCAATGCTGTCTAGGTAGGCCGCTCACTGGAGTACAAAGCTATCATACAAGAACAGTTTGCTGGGCTCAAAACTGACTGGTAACATGATATGTTGGAGTGAAAACACAGATCGAGGGTAGATGTACGAGTCTGACACGTGCATGATAAACACACCTATCTTTTCCATAGATGCCTCTGTGGTGAGGAAGCCCTGCATCAGGAGCTGGTCTCTGGTCTCCTCATCATCAACCTGGATCTCTGAAACCATATTACACGGGACAAAGCCACGACGACCACCCGACTCGCCTCGGTAGAAACCATCTGGATCTTTGTCCCCATAAACCTGAAGAGAAGAAACACTGCAATGAGCTTTGTACAGTGGGATGTTTTTGCTGTGAACAAGTATCTGCACTGGTCACGCTGGAGACACATTTTGAAGGCTTATGTAGACAGGTTTGCCTTATAGAAATCTTATAATGAGCCGTGGTTGGATCTTCCATCAGGACAATGATCCAAAACAAACGTCAAAATCAACACAACATTCCCCAAACCTGAACCCTATAAAAAACCAAAGAGGAGAGTGTATCAACATGGACTTGGGAATTGCAGGATTTGGAGAGATTCTCTATAGAGGAATCATCTCTGATCTCCAAACTCATCAGGTAAAAAGTATTGAATAAAAGGGTGCCATTACTTGTGGCCAATGTGGATTAGAGAAAAACATATATTTCATAATGAGATTTCCCCCTATTTTCATTTATTTACTTCAATGGAAGTTTAGATTTTTGCGAGTTTTTTAATAAAAGGTCAATAGGATTAACAATGCAGATCTATTTTCAGTTTTCTTTGTTTGTATTTACCAAGGGTGCCAATAATTGTGGCCAATGTGTATTAGAGAAAAACATATTTCATAATGAGATTTTTTCCCCCATTTTCTATTGTTTTACGTCAATGAAAGGTTTGAATTTGTGAGTTTTTCAGATAAAAGGTCAAAAGGATTAACAATGCAGATTTATTGCAAGGGTGTTTATTAATGCAAGGGTGCCAATAATTCTGAGCAGGACTGTATGTCACAGTAGGAAAGAAAACACTATCGCAACTTATGCTTCATGCCGACTTTAATCTATGGTCTACTATGAAAGACTAATACATGTGTGAAATCACAAAATGAAATGCAACTAATCAAACCTTGATAATCTGTCCCTCTTTAAAGGGAAGTTCCTCTTCAACAGCATCAGGATTGGGTGACATGACTGCAGGTTCATATGGGAAGAGGGCAACAAAGATTCTGACCTCATTTTCTCCACATGGTCTGGGCTCTGCAACACCAAAGAGTACACACAAACACACCTGTAACATTTATATGCAGCAAACACATTGGTGGTTGATCTGGATGTCATGCATATTAACATTCTTTGGGAAGCTGTGCAAAGTTTCGTTACAACATTACAATAAAACTAATTATTTTAGACAATTTTCCCATTTTCCTTGATGCATTCCAAACATTAAAGCCAGTGCGTTGTCTCCCCCGCCTGAAAAGAGAGAATGGTGCGGCCCAGGCGTGTCCTTAAGTGAGGTAATCATACTAAAACCTCCTGATCCTAAGCCGCCATGAGCCGCTAGAGAAACGTGCGCACATGAGTGACACAGAGTGAGAGCGACAGGAAGAGAGAAAGACACACCAATGTCTATTCAGATACCAACAAACTTTGTGATTTCGAATAATGTTCTTATGGAACAGATTAAAACTACATGACTGGTCAAAAGTTGGGAGTAATTGAGTTTTTGTAATGTGTTTGAAAGATTTTTCTTTGGCTCACCAAGGCTGCATTTATGTAATGAAAAATACATTAAAAACAATACAATTCAGAAATATTAATACAGAACTGTTTTCTACGTAATGCAATTTATTCCTGTGATCAAAGCTGAATTTTCAGCATCATTACTCCATTCTTCAGTGTAACATTATCCTTCAGAAATCATTTGAATATGCTCCATCATTATTGGGGCTAAATTTTTAATAAGGTTCTTACTGATATTGATAGGTATCTCAGATTCAATTGTGCCAATCGATCGATTACTACATGAATTGATTCAACTGTAGGAGACTGTAAAAAAAAAGTCTTAATTTAAGTCACCCAAGTGTCTACTAAATAAATAAATGAAAATGCAAACTGTAATAAATGTAAAGCAAACACAAATCCCCCCCTATATATTGGACATGTATGCAAAATAAAACTGCTGCTCTGTACTTTGGAGTCTGACAGCCGGACTCAAGGTCAAGAGGTCGAGGGTCAGCACCCTGACTTCATTAGGATCGTTGAGTTGGAAGGGGGCGGGGTAAGGAATACAGTGTAAAACAGAGATGCATGATCAGTGGTGGCAATGGGTGTCTGTCGTGTTCGTGTTAAGCTCCAGCAGTGAGATGTGCTCATCTCATTAGTGAGGATCAAGACCATCTGTAGCAACAATCAAGGGCAGGGCAAAGAAAAGAGGTCATTCCACAACCTCTGTGAGTCACATTTGAGGGCAAATATCCAGAAAAAACTTAGCTACCTTTGGGAAAACCTCCTTTTGGGGATGTCGTCAAAGGAAACAGATAAAAAAATGTAGTAAAAATGTTGTAAAATATAGTAAAAGTGTATATTAGTTGTCCACGTCAAAATCTCTATGCTATTATTGTCACTAGACATGGCTTGACTCTCCACCAATGCAAATTTGTGGGTTTTAAATCAAATAAAATGTGCATCTGATCATCTCAACAAGCGAGTTCCTAGGCAATTTATGTGCCTAGGTTTAGGTTTAATCAAATCAATAACCCTACTAATGAGCAATAAATCAATCCAAGAAAACAATACTTATTAGTTTTATCTAGGAACAAAAGTCGTCCCAATTTAGATTGGGCTGACACACATGTGGGTGTGGTTGAAAGTACATTTGGAGAAGAAGGGCAGTCTAAAGTTGGGTGGGTTGGGAAGAGTCTGAGATGGATGTGATCTAAACGAGAGCTGTATGCAGTAGACAGTGGTCAGGTATTATCCCGGAAGCTATTTTCATAGTTGTCAATTCCTCCTGTGTCATGACAAGCTGTCTAGAGTTAATCTGCTTCTATAGTGAGAGAGAGGGAAGTGAGAGAGTCTCACCTCTATGCAGTCTAATTTCAGAGCGTGCTGATTTTTGAGTGACATCGCACCACGTGGCACTGGATCTTCTCTTCCAGCTGCTCCTAATGTAAGAGAAACAAACAGTTAGTTAGATGATGACAATGGTGGGAAACAATCACTGACTAACATCACAGTGGGATGACAGCACCATCACACAAACTGCATGTAATACCACATATGAACACTAGGGGCTCCAGACTAGAACAATCACTTGTGAGCAACTTGCTGCTAATAAAGGGGCCAAGTTATACTTTTTACTTGGCAAATAACAGTCCAAAATATATGAATTGCCAAGCTTGCATTTGGAACAACTGCAGTAGTCCGTGTTCCAGTGTGAAATTTACTTAGCTTACTACCTGCTAACCAAAAGATCTGAAACATTGTCTACAAAACTATTCTAGCTTCAAACTATCTAGCTATTTACAACTGACTGCGATTGCATTGGCCAAGTATTTGTATCTGTGTTTGAGTACCTTTCTAGAGTATTTAAAGAAGCCACATAATTTCACAATATGAAGTGAGTCTATGAATATTTGGTGTCTATGCCTAATGGCAAAGACTGTAGATTGATGCAAGTGATGCAAACGTTTTTGTTGAATCAGCAATTAGCCTGGAGCCCTGAAACACACACACACTGACACGTAAAAACTATTGTTTAAGCAACATTTGATTCCAGATAAAAAGCAGCAGCACTTAAGGTTGTTCTTCATAACAACACAGAGGAATTATAAGAACAACAAGGAGATCCCTTTAGCAGGTACAACATACAGTTTCACAGGGCACATCTATATTGTCCAGTCTTTGCTTTAACCGCTTAAGCAGTCTCTGGACAATCTTGACAACATGTGGGGCAAGAAGCATCCCATTAATATCAAGGAAAGGAGATGCACTAGAGCAAGTAAACCTGTTGAGCGGTAATGGAAAGCCAAGGCCTTAGCATAGCAACATTCTGACTAAACACTGGAAAGAGTACAGTAAGATGTAGGACAAATACATAGAGCAGTGCTGTCAGCTACACATCTACAAATATGAGGATGCCTTGACTAGAGACTGGGACAAAGGTGTAGGGTACACAACCAAAGCAAGGAACAAGATGTACAGGCTTAAACCTTTTGCATCCACAGTAAAATTAGTGTTGGGGAGTCACTGTGTACTTGGTGGAATCCCATGTAGCACAATAACCACTTAACATCATATGTGGTAAATGAATGCATTTGAAATGCTAACTCCATGTAGAGTTTGGAATCGAGAACCACGTCTTATTCAGAACGGACGTTTGGTTTCGTTCAGACTTTCAGTTACATTAACAGTTCTGTAACGTTCTTCCTTAACAACTTCCTTCCTGCATTCTTCCTTAACAACTTAACATGCAATACACATATCAGATGTGCTAAGGTAGTGAATGCAATAATACTGTCCACTTTTTCTCAAAATTACTAAAAGGAAACTTAATGAAATCATTAAGTGGAACTAGAACCATGAGCCAACCAATTGCTCAATTTCTTAAGATTGTCATTGCTAAATTCAAGAACACATTCTAAGCCCTCCAACTATGATACTGCAAGTTGGAAAAGTTAAGCTACAGGGAACTGATAAGAATAGCAAATAATGTGGGTGCAAACCAGCGCTCATCTTCGCTTTTAGGACGCAAAAGGTTTCAGCCATCTCCTAAAGGGATGGGCAGGTTTCTCAAAGAGAGCGTCTCAAGATACAGCAGGAGACAGATGGACAGAGGACAACCCACCCATGAGCGGTTGCTTGGGGGCAGCTCTGGCTGGGATCTGCATGTCAGGGGCAGGTTGTGGTACTCATTATTACCACCCTCCACCCACCACTCAGAGCTCATCTGGTCTAACACCACTTCTCCAGGGTCAAACAGCTGTTGCTCCTCATCATTATCAGTTCCATACTCTACGTCAATCTCTGTCGAGGGTCCAGTGGGCGACTTCACACGGTGTACGGTCTTGCTAACTAAATACGGTCCCTGCCCTGTTCCTGAAGATGCCAAAATGCCAGAGAGATCTGAAGACAGCTGGCTACGGAGTAAGGCCTCTCTCCTGAGTCGATCGCCATGTCCTTTGTTGGTGTGCGGCGCACACCCAACTTCCAGAACTAGGCCCAGCGTACAGGCTACTATCAGAGTCCAACTCCACCTCCTCCTCTTCATCCTGATAGTTGATGGTGTCCACTGTGTCAGCATAGTGCACTCTGGGTCTAGTCCTGACTGGTGCTGTCCCTTTGTACCTCACTACGGGCGATTCAGATTCAGTTTTATGTCCATGATTTTGGTGGAAGGGAGAATGTCGGCGACCCTCGCGTCCACTCTGGTGGCCCTTGCCTGAATCAGTCCGGCCTGGGGAACGTCTAGTATAGGGTTCTGATTCGGTGTTGTCTTCCTCTTCCGTGACTTCTGGGATGCTGAAGAGATGTTTGTTGTGGTAGACCTGAGGGGGGAGCTTTATAATCCTCTCCAAAATTTCTTCATCACTATCTGTTTCCCACATTTCACACTGGGGTTGTTTTAGAAACAGGAAAGGACAAGGCGATAGATTGAAAACATGCAGATGAGGACAAAGGTTGGTTTTGTTTGGTGTCAAAAGTTGAAAATAGAAGAAAACAAGAAAAAGAAACAAGAAAATTAAAATGCAACAGAGGAAATATAAAAACAGAAAGAAAATAAAAGTATGGCTAACTTTGTATCCTAACAAGTTTCTACTTGAGTAATCTGCCTGTCCACACCAAAAGTAAAAATGCTGTATCACACGGCACAATTACAGCCAATCAGAACTTGCCACGTTGCAGAAGGACTCAACATTTTGTCCAAAGGTTCACTGAGGAATACTACGTGTTCATGTGCATGTACATACCCTTCCCGTATGAGCTGTACCGTAACCTCTGGAGGGGACGTCAGTGATAGTCTCAGAGTACAGATCTTCCTCCTCTTCCTCCAGTATGTCTGACAGATCAGACCGACTGCTCTCCCCATGATAGTCTGGGGGAGGATCTAAAAGACCACCAGCATATACCTGATAGAGTACAAAAGATACAACAATTTCAACAGGTTTCTGAGACTCTAAGTCAGGAGTGTTCATTCCAGGAGGGCCCCTTCATGCAGAGTTTAATCCAACTTGCTCCAACACACCTGTCCGGAAGTTTCAAGTAATTCCAAAGACCTTGATAAGCCGTTTCAGGTGTGTTTAATTGGGGTTGGAGCTAAACTTTGCAGGGCAGTGGCCCTCCAGGAGCAGATCTGGACACCAGTGAACTAGCACAACACATAGAGTAACACATAAGAGTAACAAGACACACAGTTCATGCATCAAAAGGTGTTTCTCTGATGGAATAAATTTGTATATCAAGATTAGCCCTGAAAGAAAGATATTCAAAAAGAGTGCAGTATAAAATGATCTGAATTGCACAGGTACACATATGGTCTCCTGATTTGGTTTGGAAACTGACCTTCATACGAGGTTGAGGAACAGGCTGCAGGAACTCCTCCATGGACACAAGCCTGGTGTTTTCCCTGTCCTCCTCAGGCTCTGACTCAAAAGGCGATGGATTGGGAGGCCTCAGTGGGTGCGTATCCGGGATATTAAGAGGGTTCTTTCCTGGGATGTTAACTTTGGGGGATGAGTAAATCGGTGGCGGTGTATGAAGTTTGGCACAGGGGTCCTCCAGGAATTCGGAGAGGGAGGCAACAGGACGTTGGACTCCTGGGCTGTCTGTCTCTCTGCTGGGGTTAAGCGCTGTAGGGGCCACACTGGACTGCACTTGCACTGATGCAGGTACACCAACAGGTACAGGAATGGGCACAGGCATGGTGGCAGGTGCCGGCACAACCACAGGACCTGGCACTGTCATGGACACTGGCATGTGTACTGGTGTGTTCAAGGGAGCAGATACAGCCATGGATGTTGGTGTGGCAACAGGCACAGGCATGACCACAGGTGCAGGTGTGACCATGGGTGCAGATACACTCACCTGTTGATGGATAACACTTTTACTACTCAAACAGATAAAATACTCATTCCCAACCCTAAAGAGAAACTTTACATCCAATATCTCTGCACACAGACAATATATATAAACTGAAACAGTTCTACATTATACTCTACATGAAATTGGGTAATGTGTAATGGAGGCGGCGCATTGAGTAGGACCAGTTACATTTGGTGCCGTGACCTGTATGAGAGTGAGTGCAACAGAGGCAAGCTAGTAAGAGCAGTGTGTGTAAAAGTCACTCCCCTGGCCTCAAAAGGCATGCTAGCGATTGACTCTAGAGGCTGCGGTCCTTTAGCGTCTTTGTTTGCGAGCCTATGCCGGAGACGCCAGTTCAAATCCCGATCGGAGCGGGTCGAGTGGAACCGGTTACATTTGGTGCCGTGACCCGTATGGGAGTAAGGTTTAGAGGGGTTAGTGTAATGGAGGCAAGCTAGTAAGAGCTGTGAGTGTAAAACTAAAGAGGCCTCTAGAGGTGTGCTTGTGAGTGTAAAACTAAAGAGGCCTCCAGAGGTGTGCTTGCGACTGACACTAAAGGCTGTGGTCTTTAGCATGCCTGCCTCCCATGCCAGAGAGACCCATTCGAATCGAAATAGAAGTGGGTCGAGTAGGACCAAATGCAGTGGCTAAAGCTTAGAGCAGGGTTTCAAAAGATTACTGGTCTTAACCAAAAATCAGATCTGAAAAAAGTGGTATGTCCTGGCTATTTTACAAACAACAAAATTAACTGAGGGCATTATATTACATGGTTTATAAAACTTAAGTCTTACTTCCTCTGTAGTTCTCAAACCTCTTTCGAGTTTGACTATTTATAAATAGGGCATGAGGAGACGCCGCAGAGTTACAGTGAAAAATGGTCTGTTCATTATGCAACACTACTGTTTACTTTTATGATAAATTTGGTGTTGCTTTTTTGTCATTTTTAGATCTCAACAGCATACATACACATACTTTTTTTTGTGTCCCACAGGATAAATAAACGCATAAGTTTACAAAAAAAATATAGGCTCTAAAAGTGTTTGCTAAATGACTACTTGCACAGAGCAGTGACTAAAACTGTAGACAAGCAGAAATTTAGTTGAGACCCACCGTTGAGTTAGTACGTGAGGCACATAGTGACAGTGCTTCTTGTGCTGCCATTGTAGTCGTAGCGCTGCAGTTGATGTGGGTTTGCCCAGGCTTCTGCATAGGACGCAGGAGAAGGAGGCACCTCACAAGTGACTGCTTTGGGCGTGTTGACATAGACTCCCCGAACAGGACCAATGGTGTGCTCGTCTAGTGTAGCAGCGTGTGGCAGAATGGGCATTTTGGCAGCAGAGAGAGATGTGGCACAAACAGCAGGGTCTGGATTGGCACTGGCCATGAGGACACTGGCGGTAGCTGGCAAAGACTGGCATTGAGGCAATGAGGCACCGGACATGATGGCAGGCAATTTGGCGGGCACATTCACCGACAATGAGTCCACCGACTCGCCAAAAGCTGACATGGTTCGGACGGTGAGCTCATGGGCCACCTGTAACGTCTGGATCTGAGATGGACCAATCAGAACGCTGCCTGCTGTGGGCGACGACACCTCTAATACCTGAAGACAGAAGCAATAGTTAAGTCACGATGAACACTCTGAAATAATGGAAATTAATTTGTGAATTCAAATTTGAGTAACATGAAGATTTACGCTCTGCTTACTCTGGACATTTATGAAGTGCACACTATTAAAGTCCCCCTGTAGTCAATAATTGTATCCCTAAAAACTCATCTTTGATCACCAAAATGACATATTTAAGCGGTTTTTCCTTGATTTTTTTTTTTATGCCTTAAAATAGCTTGACTATAACTCTACACCCCTGCCTCATTTAGTATTCACAGTTCTATGAATATGCAAATGAGCCCCGCCTCCACTCACTCACAGCAACTCAGAGATAGATCGTTGACGATCACTAATTGACCTGATTGGTTACAAGGTAGTTTGTGACGTCAGAAACAACAGAAATTTCAAACTGCGCTTTTGAGACTGTTCACTGCCATTTTAAGGAGGACTTACAACTATTGAAGAAGGAACATATATGATGAGCACTTAAAGATTCTCTATGTTATTTTGTTAAGATTATGCAAATAGGTCACAGTCATTCACCTTCTTCTTGTCAGCATAGATGGTGTAGCCAGTGACTGGACACCATTGGACGTCCGGCAGCATCTATAGTAACAGGCAGCCAGCTGATCTGAGCTATTCCCGGAGACGGGCCCTGCTCCAACTGCACATCCAGAGGAGCATCAGGAGGACCTAGGGGACAAAGCAAAGGGTCAAAGTTCAAACCTAGAAATGCTGAAGTTAACTAAAACTAAAAATGTACTCTTTCTTAATACATGTTGTTCCCGGTCTTATTGTGAGCGTTTCATCAGTGAATGCTATTCCAATGGAAAAATGTCTAAAAAATGTCTTTTAGCTAATGTCTCCAACCACTCTTATTTTTTAAACTCTTTAGTTTATGCCAATCCATTATACCGTTTATATTATGAATTAGATCCTGATATATTCTGAAATGAAACAAAATAGCTGGAAGCATTCCATATACATCATATACTAGTAAAGTAGGCAGTCAACCAAAATCCCAATAACCACCACTATTAAATAATGTGGTGATAATTTTAACATATAGCATATAAGTCTTGACGTCTACTATGCGGCTTGAATTCTAACAAGCGCATACACATAAGCTCAATTACGTGCACTTACCTAAAAAGCACTGGTTAATATAAGGTAACTACATGGGTTATAGTTAGGTTCAGGGTCAAACACATACTACATAGTATGTACATGTGGAACTGGACTGTAAAATAAAGTACTGCCAAATTTGCTCCTGTGAATAAGAATTATTTGTGAATATAAAGTCACCATGAAATATATGTTTTTAAATGGAATACTGCAGTGTTTATTATTATAAATGATTTATCTGTGCAGATTATTTTAAATTGTGCATTGCTAACTAACTTCCCTCCCTTTTGCAGCGACATCTCTTCTCTTCTCTGATGGCTAGGGTCACATGAGATCCACCAATAGCAAACCACAACCATCCAATCAATTCCCAATAGACAAAATCAAGCCCCGCCCCACATTTTTTCTTGTTTGAATAGCTGTTTCACTTGGATATATGTCACAATAGGGAAGTATTTATTTTTTATTATATTATCACTTATATTATTTCAACATAACTTCTGTTTCATGCAGAATTTAACTAGAGTTTATCTTATAGATCAGGGTTTCTCAAACTCGGTCCTGGAGGGCCACTGTCCTGCACAGTTTAGCTCCAACCCTGATCCAACACACCTAGCTGTGAGTTTCTAGTGATCCTGAAGACATTGATTAGCTTGCTCAGGTGTGTTTGATCAGGGTTGGAGCTAAACTGTGCAGGACAGTGGCCCTCCAGGACCGAGTTTGAGAAACCCTGTTATAGATTCTCCTCCGACTGCAAATGTCAATTCTAGCCCATTGGCAATGCAAGGTTGACTGCTACTCGTGAAAATGTGCTTTAATACATTTGCCTTATAACTTGTAGAAGTCTATGGTTAAAGCGCAATTTAGCAGTCAAAAGCTGAAAATCCATTTGTCGGTGCCGCGGTAGCAAAATACGTATTCTGGTTGAGGACCATAATATACAGAAGGGGCTTGCACACAGGAGAAACCCTTTCGTACCCGGATTTTGGCGTGTTCGCATCACAGGAACTAGGATCGATTTTAGTTCTAAAAACTCCACCTGGAGGAACTCATTTAGCTCCTACTTCAGAGTAGGGTCTAAACCAGCACTATAGGAACTATCAGGGACGTTAGTGTGCGCTGATTGGCCAAACGTATGTGAACGTATAACGTATTTGACAGGACTGTTAGACAGATCGTAAACTAATTAACAAGGATATTGCGAGCACTGTGTCCTCAGGCTCTGGCTGATGTTCTCAGCGCCGTCAAAATAAAAGTCAAGAGCACCGTCAAAATAAAAGTCAAGAGCACCGTCAAAATAAAAGTCCCAACAACAAGCGCGGCTTATATTATTTCAGAGTTCCTACTGGGGGTGCGAATGCAACCAGGAAAACGTTCCTAAGGGAACCATTAGTTCTCGGGTAACCACCCTGGTGGCTAGTTCTTATAACTAAGTTCCTAGAACTACCCCGTACGAAAGCCCCTATACACTAGTTTCCGGTCTCATCTTTGCTTCTCACTGCAGTCAGGGTTGGAAAGAGGTCACTGCGGTTTTGCGTTCTCGGCACTCCGGCGGTAGTTCCCAGGCTGTGCGGTGCGGCCTGGCCTCCACTTTAACGCTGTAATTCAGGTTGGGTGTGAGGTTACTGAGGCACAGTGAATAGCATCCCGCCTTTACCAGCTCACACTCTTCGTCATTCAAAGACACAATGTGCACGTAGTTACTGTTGCTAGGTAGCCAGGTCAGGCTGGCCGAGGTAGCCGTTACACGTTCTACGCGCAGTTGAGTCGGCGCCACGCACACGTCCCGCCCAACGAGGATACTGCAACGCAGCTGGTCCGAGTTCCCGCGCTCCGTCAGACTCTGCACTGCAATCCGATATGCTTTCTGCGCTAAATCCAGCCTCTCCAGAACGGCCTTCGTTTGGGTACCAAATGGCACGTTGATCCGCAACTCGTGGTCCACGTAGACATTATAGCTAAACACTGAACCCCAGCCGGACGGGACTAGCGGAGACTCCCAGCCAATGATGATACTCTTGGCTAGCTGCTTGATTAGTGTTAGCTTGCGGGGGTAAGGCACAGTGTCCACCCCCACCTCCTCTAGATCCAAGTCTAAGCCGTTGGTGAGCGGGACGGCCAGGGCAGGGTTAGTGGGGTTGGCTTTGGCATTGTCACCGGGAGCTGAGGCTGTCGTGGAGGTCTCCGTCCTCTCAGAGGTGCTGTGGGCGAAACGTAAGTGATGTTGATGCAGCCGCTCACTGCCGCTGTGAAAGCTGCTCTCCTGGAAGGAATTATGGGACACATCGCCAGCCTGGTGAGGGTGTGAGCTCATGAAGTCGTCGTCCGACACACGCTCCACATATATATATATATATATATATATATACACACATATTTATCAAAACCTTTTATTATCTATTAAAATTAATTAATTAATTATTAAAAAAATTTCATTCATAAAAAAAAATGTCTGCTCACATCTATTTTTCACTAGTCTGGTTAAAAATTATTTCAACAGCTAATGCTAGTTCAAAATAAAAAAATAATTAAAACAATCTGAGGTCTGTTTTTTATTCAGTGCATTTACAGCATCTACTGGGAATTTTGAACATTTAATTTGTTCTCATTTATCTTATAAAAAAAACAAACAACGAATAAACTCACCCTCATAGAAGCCGTCATCATCCATGTCTCCATAGACGTAAATGTACTCTCCCGCTGTGAGGGGCAACTCAACCTCCGGGTTATCATTAGGACCATCATAGGGATTGTAGCTGCATTTACAAATAAAAATAGGTATTTAAAGTGTGTACATTTAAAGTGTGTTATTTGTTCGATACTTGTGTCAGGTTAGTAGATGCTGAAAGCAGAAATCATTAAATAAGTCTAATGGTGTTTACCTGTAACGTGCAATGAAGACCTGGAGTTTAGCTGCTCCTTTACTGACCGAATACGGCGCTGGAGAAACGTCAATATCCAGCTCCTCAATTCACTAGCAGTTCCACCTGAAACACACACACACACACACACAAATACTCAATATGAGATTAATTAAATATTAAATGGATGATTGAAATATGAAAAATGAATGAATTTGGTATTGTGATTTGGATCTAAAAGTTGACCTCTTCTTTGGCACGTTAAACCCGTTTTAATCTAAACCAATAATTCTCAACCTGTGGGTCTTGAAATGTCACAAATGAGTTACAGCAGGGAAAAACACTGCTATATGCAAATAATATAATGCAACTAACCATACAATTGTGCATAGGTAGGATTATAAAACCAAAAAAACTGATATACTTTTAATTCCCAGATGTTTTGTTGTAGATGTAAAAGGTTGTATTTCCAATTAAACACTATGGAATCTACACTATATGGACAAAAGGAATGGGACACCTGACCTATACACCACCAGGGACTGTAATGACATTGCATTCTAACAGTCTTCATACATAGACATTAATATTGGGTTGGCTTGCATTCTCTTCAGCCATATGAGCTGCACTCTTCTGGGAAGGCTTTTCCACAAGTGTTTCTGTGGGAATTTTTGCCCATTCATCCAATAGAGCATTTGTGAAGTCAGGCACCGATTTTGGACAAGATGGCCAGGCTCGCAATCTCCGTTCCAGTTCATCCCAAGTGTGTTTGATCGGGTTGAGGTCAGGACTCTGTGCGGACGGTCAAGTTCTTCCACACCAAACTCATCCAGCCATGATTTAAAGGGGTGGTTGACACACAAAACGGTGTGTTTTTGCTCACCCTCAAAAATGTAAAATTTTTGCATGCTATATAAAAATATCTGTGGGGTATTTTGAGCAAAAACTTCACATACACACTCTGGGGACATCAGAGACTTATTAGACATCTTGTGAAAAGGGTATTATACCACCCTTTTAATGGACCTTGCTTTGTGCACTGGGGTTCAGTCATGCTAGAATAGAAAGGGGCCTTTCCCAAACAGTTCCCACAAAGATAGAAACTGGAAGTAAAGGAGCCCAACCCCTGATAAACAACCCCACACCATCATCCCCCCTCCACCAAACTTACAGCTGGAACAATGCAGTCATGCAGGTCATTTTAAAGGTGATTTTATACACCTGTGGCAATGAATCTGAGGCCCTGTTTACACCTGGTCTTAAGAAGCGTTTTTGTCAATTGGATCAATAGTGGACCACGCTAAATACAGGTGTAAACAGGGTCTAAAACGTTTTGAGATTGTCCACTTTCACTTCCAGCTGTAGTCGAAAACACATTCAACCGGATAGCTTTCGTGGTATAGACCCTCATGTGGTCGAATGTGTTCGATCAGGCACAAAAGACTGTCTTCTCTCCTCCTACTGACCTAATGTAAACACCATGGGAAGCATGTTAGCCAGACGCGATTTAAACTTTGTCGGCTGGAGACATAAGTTTGGTTTGAAGAGGAAAAATGTCCTAATCACAATGTTCTCTCACGATTCCTGATTTCTAACACACACTCACAGCGTTCGACTGGCTTGTGTCTGCAGAGCAGAAACGAAAGCTGATGCTCTCCTTTTGTTTTTCCGTCGTCTCCGGTGGCGGTCATGTGTAAATTACACAAGCTTATTTCGTCCATTAGATTGAAAGATCTGAAAAAGCCCAGCATTTACCCGTCCGTAGACCCTCCCCTCGAAGAAATCAGGACAGAAGTGGTCGGAAGTGGACAAAAGAGACAGATTAAAACACCAGGAGTAAACGGGAATGTGTCTCCCTCGTCTACTTGTGATCCGATCGACCTAAACGCATCTTAATACCAGGAGTAAACAGGGCCTGATTGAAACAAGGGCCTGAATTCAAGAATTAAAAGCTGAGTGCCAAAGCTTTTGTCCATCCATATAGTGCATCTAATTACAAAGATGTCAGGATGGACAGATTGCATAACACCCTCATCCTCAAAAACCATGAGCAAAACTCAAAAAGACAATTCAACTAATCTAAAAACTATGCATACATTGTACTTATGCATGTAACCAGTGGCAAATACCAGCATCTCACATTATGCACCACATGTAGAACGTTTATTAGTAAATAATAATGATAACAACAGGTCTGTCCCTTAGTAAACCTGCAGTGTCAGCATCTGAAATCATCTAAATATAGTGATGCTGTGAGTAAGATGTAAATTGACCCATGCAAGCAGTATTTATAGCTAAAGGGTAAAACCTTTTATGGATAATCACTTACAACTACTACGACCTTCATAATCCAGCACTGCACAGGATTATCTCAGTGAATATCAGCTTTAGACAGCTGCACGCGCGCCGCCGGAGAGCGTCTGAACTCTGACCGGGGACCAGTTTTTAACTTCACAGCTTGAAGGCACACTCAACCCGGTCATTCATCAAATTCAACCCAGAAAGAACCCAACAAATGATCTGCATTCTAGATAATCCTGCACAAAAAAGTGGAGTGAAAGAAATAACTGTGTGTCTAAGTTTGTAACTTTTTTAATTTAGCCGTTTAAGACATAAAAAGTCCCAGTTTATTCCGACACCATAAAGATATAACTTCTTAGCAGTGTTATTTTAGTATCATCAATATACTATTATAGCATTTATTAATATTTAGATTTTTTTTGTAACTTTCAAATATTTTTAATTTATTTTGATTGAATTATATTTTTATTTTAAGATTTTAATAATTTTGTTCTTTTTCGGGATTTTTTTTTTTTATAGGTCTATTTATTTTTTATTTAATTTTTTTAAATAACATGAGCAACTAACTGAAATAAAATAATTTTAACTTAAGTTAACAAATTATTTAACATTTATTTATTTATTTAAATTTCTATAAATTCTTTGTGCTGGTTTTAGTTGTGCGTGTAGTGGTGTAGTTTCTCTCACCTCATGTGTAGGGCTGGACTTTCGGGGACTGGCCGGGCGAGAGCCAGCGGATTTGGGCGAGAGGTGCGTGGTCTCAGATCTGGGACTGGACGTGGAGCCGGACTTCACGCTGATGGCAGGCAGCTCTCGATGTTTGGTGGTCGGTGAGCGCTCGGGACGGGACAGTTCGGCCGCATGTGGAGTGGAGCCCGTCCGCAAGACCGCAGCCACATCTACCAGAGACAGAGGAGAGCATGCAGTGAGTGTAGGGAAATGCAACCAGTATGACTGACTTTCTTCAATGGAACACATACGAGCAGGGCCTCAAACTAACTTCTTGCCACACCTGTATAATGAACACGTGTTTTTCTTTCTTTTTTTGGGGATGTTTGTGCAAAGAAAACGTCCACACAGCGAGTAAAGAATTGATTCCCTTTCACGTCTTCTTGAGATTTAATGTTTCAATTGGCTTAAACTTTCGTGACGATGCAGTGCTGGCCTGTTAACCGTCCCAAAGCATTGTTCACATTCATGCTTTTATAATATTGCATTGCTAGAAACTCTAACAAATATTTTACATACTCGCCAACACCAATTTTCCCCCGCATTTGGCACTTGGCGAGTGTTAATCTTAGGCCCTGCATACAAGGTAAGTTCTTAAAAAAACAGTTCAACAAGTATATGTATGTGTGCACATAATGCTTTGAGAGTTCACAAGCATGTGTTTATGTCTCTGTCTGATTTATCTGTGTGTACTGGTGACTCTAGTCACCCTGTGATCGACATGCCGGTCATAGTGCACATCCTTCACCTCTGCTTGCATTCATTCATCGCTCGACTGCTTTAAAATGAATGGCAATCTGAGCCATTCAGACATTTCACTGAGCATTTCCATCAGCAACTTTAAAACGACTTCCTTATATTGCAGTGGATTAACCAGAATGAGGCAAATAAAAACACAAAAGTGCTTTCTATGCGTGTTAACATCTAAACATGCCGTTAGATTTGCATGATAAACATGTAATAATGCATCCACATATACAGTAGAAGATTAGGACTATGCTGGGATTCAGAATGGAGTACTTACAGTAGACTGTGTAGTACATAGTGCATACAGTACTGTTTTTAAAGTCCCCCAGTGGAGAAAATCAAGCTTTTAATGTTGTTTATATGTCTATGTGGTGTTTAAACCATGTAAATTCATCAGTCGACTCCATTGCTGAGTATTTTCTCCTTAAAACTGCAGTGAACCAAAGACGCTCCTGTTTCCTTTATCACAAACATGTGACCAATCCTGTCACGAGCGTGTTCCTGTTCCTATCATTGAGCACAAGAACACCTTTAAGAGGGAACAGGATAAATTGGGTACATATAGCTGGGAATTATTAGGCTATATGATATATATTACGATGTTATGATATGCCTTTCTCCACTGACTTTCTATGATGTTCAAAGCCAAGAAGATTTTTAGAAGGCAGACTGAGATGACGAACGGGAACATGGTTTGTGGAACATTAGCAGCACATTATTAGCTGTTTAAGGCTAATAATATCAGTTATCTTTATTTGTCAGACGTTGTAGAGATCGATACATAAAATGCATAACCATTCTGATACATGGACTGTATAATTCAACTCTTCCTCTGAATCAGTTTCTGCTTCAAACATATATGGCCGAATTAAAACGATATTTCCACTTGCCATTGTGTAGCGTTTAATACAGTAAAGCTGACTAAGTGGATCAGGAGTGAGTGAGTGGAGGCGGGGATAATTTGCATATTCATAGATCCGCGTATACAAAATTTAGCAAGGGTGTAGAGTTACAATCAAGCTATTTTAAGGCATGAAAAATTTTAAATATGTAATTTTGACAAAGATGAGTTTTAAGAGATTAAATGATTGACTGCAGGGGGACTTTAAAACTAGTACGTAAAACAGTATGCCATTTCATGCAATAGTATGCCACACTTTTGCAACATGACCTCACTAGATTGCACGCTTAATTTAGTAAGTGTCCAATTATCATCAACATAGTGCAAGTACTATAGTAGTATACCATTCTGAACATAGTCAAGAAGCAGCTGTCAGGGACAGCAGATCACCACGGTGAATTCTGATTGGTCCATCAGAATAAAGCAGCCAATGAAATCCTCACAAAGCTAATAGACATGCAACATCCTACCAATTATGTAAGTGATCATTTTCATATGACAAATACCAATACCTCACATTAACAAGGTGAGAGCTGCAAACAGTACCATCGTCAATACACAGAACGTCAACAACATCACATAGAGGATTATTTTATGGTTCAGGATAGGGCAGGGCGGTATGATCGACTTGTTTCTCAGGTTATATACTTTCATATCGCCCAGCTCTAGCTCAGGACAGATCGTGTTACAACTCATATGGATGTGACCACTTCTGCCCACGGTCACACTCCATGTGTTATTCATGCAGGCAGACACGTGACGTCTTCCATTCAAGACAAACACAGCCTAGAAGAAGACCAAGTTCAATAGTACCAGGCTCAGAGGCATCACAGAGGGCTTCATTACCCTCCAAACTCCAGAAGGCGATGTCTTCCCATGAAGAATTTGTGCCTGGAAAAAGAGGGGATAATGCAGACGGAGTCCACTTATGGATCTCTTACACATACAGAACTCGGGCTGCGTTCCAAAACCTAGTGAGCTGCCAACCTAGACAGCATTATACAGCATCATAATGTGTGATCCTGACACAAAAGTTGCTTTTAATTAAATTAAATTTAATCTAATAATCAACAATATTATTGATCTGCCTGCATTGACAACATTATATGAGAGCTGAACTGAGCTGGACGATGACATCCCAGTTTTCTCCAGACCGGCTATATATATAAATTTACTTTTTTACAACAGAAATGAACCATCACTGAACTCACTTAAGCTGGACTAAGACGCTATTTTCTTCTGGAAACAACTTTGTTGCATTATTTTCCTGTTATCTCTGTAAAGCTGCTTTGAAACACTCTGTATTGTAAAAAGCGCTGTATAAATAAAGCTGACTTGACTTGACTAGAAGGTAGACAGCAGCAATACAAGGATACCTTATAAGATACCTTGTTTTGGCCTAATTCTATGTCAACATACTGTAGTATATAGGCAAACCCAGCATGCATTATGATGATAGAGAGATAGTAAGATAGTAACTCTCGCCAAAATGCAAGCTAGGGTCTTTTTGTTTATCTCCCCGAGCCAAACTTTCGTTTAAAAGCATAACTAGAATGGAAACGCCACTTTTAAGTTTGACCGTATTTTCGTTTTAGGTTAAAATGCCTTGTGAATGGGAGTGAATGGGGCACTTTTATGATAGCATCAAAAATCACTATTTTTAAAACACTAAGAAGGCTCGACACAACATGCAGGAAGTATCACCAGATGCTAACTCGTGTACACAAACAATGTTCTCAATGCTGGAGTTCATGTGTAGAGCCTCTGGTGATACTTCCAGCACAGTTTCATGTTGTGTCGAGCCTTCTTAGTGTTTTAAAAATAGCGATTTTTGATGCTATCACAGAAGTGCCCCAAGCACTCCCATTCAAAAGGCAATTTGACCGAAAACGAAAATACGGTCAAACTTAAAAGTGGCGTTTCCATAATTATGTTTTTAAACGAAAATTTGCCTCGGGGAGATTAACAAAAAGAGCCTAGGTTGCATTTTGGCGAGAGTTACCCTTTAATTCACAAGATCTTGAGCAAAATTTAATGCACCTCAACTGATGGAAATAATATCACAACATTTGTTTCCATCAAGAGGTGCATCATTTTTTGCTCAAGATCTTGTATTGCCAATGCAAGAGTCCAGCACTCTGTAAAGTCTCCTCCAGCACATCCCCAAAGACTTTCAAAGAATTTAAACTTTGGATTCATGTGTGAAAATGATTCTTCATGCCCTTCCCAACCATTCTTTCACAATTTGAGCCTGATGAATCTTGACATTGTCATCCTGGAATATGGCCATGATATTCTTCCTACATGGTTGTTTAATAAATGAATAGCTACTCACTCCAACAGTTGGAGTTAGAAGAACATATAACATGCTAGAAACATCATAATCTCTTCAATAATGAGCCAATCATGGACCCTTAAGTATTTGCCTATTTAAAGAACAGCGACTTAATTTTTGGCCGGGCAGACTAACGTTCAGAAGTTTGGGGGTTGGTTAAATTTGTTATAATTTTTGGCCAATAGAACAATGCACACGGCCCTATTGCGTCATCAGCCCAATTTACGGCACGGTTTCTCGCCCGTCACAGAGGATTGTTATTGTACACATATTTGATAGATCACGGTATTGATTTAGCATTGTAGCCTATTAGCAAAACGTTTCTGTCCCTTTAGGGCAGTGGTCTCAAACTCAATTCCTGGATGGCCACAGTTTCGCTCCAACCCTAATCAAACACACTGATCAGCTAATCAAGGTCTTCAGGATCACTAGAAACTTCCAAGCATGTGTGAGTTGGAGTTGGTTGGATGGAGCTGTGGCCCTCCAGGAACTGAGTTTGAGAGACCACTGCTTTAGCGGCTCTGAAAAAACCTGTGGTTATTGAAAGAAAACAAGATGCCAAAAAGATTGAATCCAATATTTGGTGAGAGATTTATAAGCAAGTTAAAAGGCCAGTCATTTTTGACCCGGAACACCAAATATAACATGCTAGAAACATAATAATCTCTGCAATAATGATCCAATCTTGATAAGCATTTGCCTATTTAAAGAACAGCGACTTTATTTTTAGCCGGACAGACTACCGTTCAGAAGTTTGGGGTTGGTAAGATTTTTTAAATGTTTGGCCAATAGGACAATGGACACAGCCGTATTGCGTTCATTGCCATTTTACGGCACGGTTTCTCGCCCGTCACAGAGGATGTGTTGAAACGGACATAAGGCCGTGATATTAGAGGTATACTGCCCTAACGAAAGCCACAATTTGAGCAAATACATTGCACATTTATTGATGCACATCCATACTCTCAGCGATGCACGAAGTAAATAGATTATAGACAGTTTACATAAACATAATTTTTTTTATGTGTGAGCACACAAAAAACTACCTTGTGCACACAATAGTTTCTCATGAGCACACAAAAAGTATTTTTTGGGGGGTGAAATGGCCCCTTTAGTGGCTCTGTAAAAACCTGTGGTTACTGAAAGAAAACAAGATGCCAAAAGGATTGAATCCAATATTTGGTGATATTGTAGCATAATAAGGCCAGTGATTTTTAATTAGGTGAAGGATTTTCAACACAGCACAAGGGTTAATGTAGCGTACCAGTCTCACCGGGCAGGCCGAGCCCATTGGTCAGCTGGGTCAGACTGGAGCTGGACAGCAGGCCGGAGCCCGACAGGTCGATCTTTGAGGCCTGAACCCGAAACTTATCCAGTTCCTGGGACAGCATCCCAAACTGTTCGCTCTGACTGCGGCATTTGTCCTCCAGCTCCCGAACCTTTGCCTACACAGGGTCGACATTAACATGCACACATTAATTCATATTCACGAGGTACATACATATGTTAAACACAACCGTTTGTTTGAGGAAGAAGTGCAGATGCTAAAAGCAATGAATGATGCACTGCAAAAGTGGGTTAGCCAATCAGAGCATGTGATGATGCAAAGAATATGTGACATCATCTATTCAGCGTCTATAATTGGGCAAGTCTCGAGAGTCAAATTACAGCTTGTTCATCTCAATTAAACTATACATATATTTATAAGAGCCTTCAAACTATCATTTTTTGTGCTTTACAAGACATTTTTGTGAATTTTAGGATCTTAATCTCAGAAAAAATACAATAAATACAAAACTAAATGAATACAAGAGTTTGAGACTATAAAAATAAAATCATCCAACATGTGAAAAATCCAACACATATCTCCTTTACAAGACATATGACTTATAATTATATAATATTACTCGCTGAAGTAACTCGAGTTTATTACTTGGTGTTTGTGGTTTGTTCAAATCACTAATCATATGCTCTATTTATTTAGGAATATTCAGACTATTCATTTTAATAGTTCTCATATATCTTAATATTTGTGTCATTGAAACCTAAACCCTATAAAATCATAAAAATCTGGTGTGTATGTTTACTACATTACAATTTTAATGCATCGAGTCACATGATATATGCACAAAAAAAGCTTCATGAATAAAAGCAACGAGTGAAGTGGAGGCGAAGGAGAAGGGTTAGAGCCGTTTTGCTGAGTGTAAACTACTAGCGTGTAGTAAAGCATTCAGAGCTCGAGAGGCTGAGCTCATGAGACTACGGCGAGCTAGTTTCACTTCCGGCTCTGTGGTTCAGTTTCCTGGCACAATGAGCACACAAGGCTCAAAAACACACTCACACACACACACACATTAACTGGCCGACTGTCACTTGTTGAGTCGCTGCTCTTAGCCCTAAAAATAAAGGGTTTCCTGTAAAACTCTCACCTCAAAACTAGTCCACGTTCAATTTAAACTTCAGAATTCTCACAATTAACTTTAACACATCGCACAGAAAATACTCTCTGAGAAAAACGAAACCCAAAAAGCTGAAAAGCACTTAACTTTCAGGAGTGTTTTTAGCCCTTCTTTCACGTTTAAAACATTTATTGAGTGTTTAAAACTATAATAGAGATGCTTCTGTCATGCTGAACACTCACAAAAACACCTTGTGAACACCTTTAGCCTTGTGGTTTAAGTAAACAGCAAAACAGATCTCACAAACCACACACACACACATACGCGGACCCACACCCATACGCACACACACGCGCACACACACGTTTGTTTGTGAGGAAATTGCATAGACTTGCATTGGTTTTATTTCAGGTTAGTGATATCTATGGCCTAACCCATCCTCTACCCATCACAGAAACACTCGATTTCAAGAAAAACATATTTCGGCTGATTCATCAGTCCCTCCAGGATTGCGCCGGTATTTTTTTGTTTGTTATTTTATTTGCTGCGCGCAATATTTTTTGCTGTTTTGCAGTGAAAACCCACCAATAATCATCATGCACTTATAATTAGTGTCAGTGACAGTAAGAGTGCAATTACCTGGAAATACTTTTTTTGTGCATGTTTACTGAAACTGTGGTTCTGGTCCCACATGCACGAGGCAGTGGTGACACCAGCACACAAATACTCATAATTACATTTTTCTGAAAATTCCGAATTGTGTTGGACACAAAACCTTTTTGTTGTGATCAGTGACACTGATTATACTACACATTTTAAATGTTATAAATTAGTATTAAAAGTTTTTTACAATTTCAAAGTTATAAATCATTGTCTATTGTCTTCAATTTATTAGAGTGTTGTCAGTAATTGCATTTAAAAAGTGCATATCCAGTGAAATATTTTTTCAGATCTACTAGTGAAATGAGGCATTTAACAGGAGTAGCTAATTTTAGCCCCAATATACATTATTTTCAGTATTACATAGTAGTTTAATCGTTTCATTAACCTCTAGAAACTTTCATTTCATCCCACACACACACACACACACACACACACACACACACACACACACACACACACACATACACACACATATCCCTGTGACAAGCCTGTTTTTGTGTTCTGTGCTCTTCTTATGAAAGAAAAGGGATTAACTGCTCATCTGGACCCATACCATGCAGATGAACTGTACACACATTTAAGAATTTAATTTAATACCACCATATGACGTCATAATATGCAAATTAGATGGGAAAATGTAATCCCTACATAATCTTTGGGTCATCCTTAATATTTCTCTAATTTACAGAAAGTCTCTATCTTTTATCACTTTTAAGATATAGCCTTTTGAAATTAAGATGTCAAAATTTAACCTGTACGCTTCAAAAATGTGTGATAGAGACATGACTGCGCAAGTGATCCAGTGCCTTATTTCTATTATAAATATGATATTATATTACCCTGTCCATCGCTCAAATGGGCCTCATGTCGGAAAGTATCTTTCCTTTTAAAACAATAACCGGATGCTCCATATTCCTCTAACTTTTACAAGGGAATTCACAGCAATGCAGCAGCAGGACACTTGAACACATCCTGATTCATTTGTTTCGACTGAATTTTTTATTTTTATAAGTTAATATTGCTTCCCCCCTCTCAGGTTAACATTTTTTTTGCAGAAAAATTGAGGAAAGAAAACAAAAATATGAGCAGCCGCAAATTCTGCAGAGTTTGCTTGATGTTGCATTAAATTCTGCAGATAGTAAAATAACCTAACCAGTCAGTTGTCATAATATTTCACTATGTAAGTGAGGAAAATAAACAAGCACACACACACACACACGCTCCAGAAAAACTGAACCTAACCTGGCTCTAAACAGACACAGAGGGTTTTAGGCCTAATGAATGTGTTTTGGAGCGGTTCTGATACCTGCATGCAGTCCAGTGTATTCTGGTTAGCGGCCAAAAAAACACAGAGTATAAGAGAAAGAGAAAGAGAGAGAAAGAGAAAGAGAGAAAACATCATGCATTTCAAAAGCAGCCCGAGCAGAAATTAGTTTAGATTATTAAACGCTGCAATCCAGAACCTGTTGAACCGCATCACTGCTGAGTGTATCTACTGAGAGCCTCAAAATGCGCTATATTTTTAGCGAGCTGCAACGTTCCAGAGTGAAATACTTCGTTCTAACCTCATACCACAAATGCAAGGACATTCATGCAACAAAAAAAATCTGAGCTTCAAACTCTCAAAGCGCTTGCAACATCAAGGTCACGGGTTTGATTCTCACTGACACTGATATACCGTAGTATAAACGTTAAATGCAGTGAGAGTCACTTTGGATAAAAGCGCCATAACACCATATTAATTTGCCTTATTGCCTTGCTGAATTTATTATATTGTTCATTTATTGCATACTTATTTTATTGCCATTACAGTACCCTTGATTTTTTATATTTATGTTTTGGCATTATTGTGTGTGCACTGCAGCAACTCAAGGGACTTTGAAATGATAAACCGGACTAGTAGGCAAACAGAGCCCTCTGGAGGATGAAGATACAACCATCAGTGATGCAGTTTAGAGAGACAGGAAACGCATCACATCAAACAGGAAGTGCACACGCTGTACTCTACCAGCTCTCTGTGCAATACGAGCTGCACCAGATCCTGAGAAAGACACAGTTCAGTTAAACAACGCACAAACACACAATCATTAACACCCCAAGCATCATAAACAGTGCGTTTCTGTCGTACACTCATCACACATCTTTAGTTAATGCACATCGGTTAGTCGAAACCATCAGGACAGACTCACCTCCAGCATCTGCACCACACCTTCATGTTCTCTTTTGGCAAAAAACTGAGCCTGTGGAACCAGAACACACTCTTCAGCACAAAATAACACATGCAATCTCATTCAATCATATATATATAGGCTGTGACAATACTTCAAAAAAACTAAAACGGTAGGGAAAATGACAATTGGAAATCTCTTAACTTAAATTGGTGAAAATAATTTTACACTGAAAAAGCATAATAGGGCCATTATCAACTAATATGAACAAAGAACAATTGTATGTTTTATAAACCAGCATTAACAAAGGTTAATAAATGCTGTAAAAAATATATTCTTCATAGTTAGTTAATGTTAACGTACACTGCCGTTCAAAAGTTTGTGATCAGTAAGTCTCTTCTGCTCACCAAGGCTACATATATTTGATTAAAAATACAAAACAAACTAGCCTGGTAATACCAGACTCTGCTACTTCACTTTGCTTCGTATACAGAGTCTGGAAGGGCATAATAGAGAAGTGTTTTCTCTCTCGCGGGGGGGGGCGCTTGTCTGAAGTTTAAAAACATAGGTTACCCGTAAGCCAATC